>CAEGAE010083388.1:0-49516 GCA_903067095.1 Girardinus metallicus | reverse complement strand
ATCCATCCATCCATCCATCCATCCATCCATCCATCCATCCATCCATCCATCCATCCATCCATCCATCCATCCATCCAGTTGGACCTGCTCCTCAGGAGAAATCTCCAGCTGTTCCCAGGCCTACAGAGGAACAGTCCCTCCAGTGTCTCATGGGTCTTTCTCTGGGTCTCCTAAAGCGGGACATGTCCAGAACACCTCATCTCGGAGGCATCCAGGTGGCATCCTGATCAGCTGCCTTAGTCACCTGAGCCAGCTCCTCTTGACGTAGTGGAGCAGCAGATTCCTGAGCTACGCAAACAATCCAATAAGCAGAATGGGCGAATAACTATAAATGCAAGATAAACACAGACTTCTATACTTCTAACACATTTTTGAAAACAGAGAATGATATGAACTGAAAACAAGAGAAAGGAATTCAAATTCAAAATTCGTGGCAAGTTGACTTTATTATACATGCAAATTGTGTGTCATTAGTTTAAAGAGCCTGTGGTGAAAAGAAAAATATGACACACAAGATGTTTCAGATTACTCATGAGTCTTAAAGCCCAAATCTTGTGCATTTAAGGTCCAAGTCAGCTACAAAACTTTACATGTGTTGCGGAATAGAGAAGGACAAAGTGATATGTGACGTTTAGATTTGTCTTCAGGAATGTTCCTATTGTATATATCATTTTGCTCTAGTAAGAACAGAAAAAATAAATGAAACGACTGATTCTCCATCTCAACACAATGAGAGAACAAATGGACTATTTTAGTAAAGTATTTGCTACTTTGTACTTTCAGGTACTTTTCCAAATAAAGTGCCCAGTACTTCAAAGTTTAGATTACAGTAAATTCAGATTACACTGTGAGGAAAAGGGGAGCCTTTACCTTTTAAAATAAAGCTAAAGACACTCGTCCAAATTAATTTCTTATTTTTTAAAGGTTTAGATGAACTAAACCAGTGGTGGAAATATATTTGCCTTTCATAATAAAAGTCCTACATTCTCTTTAAAATAACATTGTTGTTATTACGTCTACTGACGTTTATAGTTGCCAGTTTAGATTACTAATAGGCCTAAACCCGACAGGCATGAAAACGTCATTGCGTTTATGTGTCAAAATAAAACTAATAGGAACTTTTCAAAATAAAAGTCTTGTCTCCCGAAATTGATCATGACAAATTAAGGTTCAGTGTTCATGGGAAGCTTTAAATCCCAAAGCTCATTCATTTTGGGCCCTAAGTCTGAGACAAGGCAGTCCTAGCGGCGCAGACATGCACCAAGTGGCAGCACGTGGCAGACACCATCAAAAAATGTCTTCTTGAGTTTTCTAATTAATGTCCCTCTCGTCTGATTGAAGTGACCAGAGAGAGGTAGAAACCAGGATGAGTTCCCTTCAGAAAGTAAACAGAAAAAGATGGCATATTTAAACGCAGCCTCTTTGTTAAATTTGCTCGATTGCACTTTCAGACTTTCCCAGCAATAAATCATGTGTTCCTTTGCGCACAATAATCAGCGCGCTTCTCGTCTGCTCCCCACGCTCACACGAACCGCTTCGGCACAGAAAACACACGACTAAGACAACACACTGAGCGAAGAGAGGCGCTGTTGTTGATTAATTGCTGAGAGGGGAGTCCGGCGGCTGTCTGTCTGTTCAAACACTCTCTGGTGAATCCTACAAGGATGTAAACAAACTTCATCCCGGTGCTCCGGATCCTGCTCGGCGGAGAGAACAACAAAAAGCTGCTTTCTGTGTTTTTTTTTTTCCCCCCTCTCTGGCCAGGTGTCATGGCTGGGTCCTTGACGGCTCCTGTCTTCCCCGCTGCCCCTGCGGGTCTTCGAATACATTACAATAATTAAGCCTTCCGTGATTTAGCCTCCTTGGAGAAAAGTCCAACAATGTAATTAAGGGCAAGCTTGCTGTATTAGGTATGAATATTCAAAACTGTGTCAATTAATTAGCCGGTGCATCTCTCCTGTAATGTCTGGCTCCTTAAAGCCCACTCAAAAGGTCAGCTGTGTCAACTGAGAGCATATTTTAAAGGCATCAGATAATTGCAAGGAAAATTACATTTTAAGCGCCACATCACCAGCAGCTAGAGAATATTTTTAAATGAACTGATAAATAAAGAGAGGGGTTGTTTTTTTCCAGACGCCTGGGGGAAAAAAATGAGTCGTACAACTCCAAAGGCCCTCGGAGGCCAACGTGTGTAAAAGCATTCCCCTTAAAACGCCCGGGAAAGATCAATATTAAATCTGTTTTCGCAAAGGGGGCCGTTAAATAGACACTGTGGCTGATCTGCATAACAAAATTAATTAGGCAGTCCGTCGCATTCTTCGGCGCCGCACCGAACTCCTGGACAAATAACTAGTTGTGTAAAGCGCACCTTCTGGGCATATGGAACATATGTTGGAATTATCCTTAATTGACTAATTACATAAATTACTCATTAAGTTTACAGCACATCAATTATAAAAGATGTATCAATTAATTTTGCATAAATTACAAGCGGCACCCCGCACGATGAGGGCGACTGGGGGAAGTCGGGTCGCCAGGAGGGGGGTCTTTTCCAAAGGTGCAGAGACAGAGAGAGTGTGTGTGTGTGTACGCGCGCGCGTGTGTGCGCGTGAGCTACGGTTGTCTGTTTGTTTCCAGCCTCTAATAATTATTTGCTCAGCTTAAGGGCAAAGATATCTGTTCTCTGTCTCCCACTCGCAAAGGGAAAGTGTGGGGGTAATGGCAATTATACTAATAATAATAATCTTAAAGACCTCTCTCTCCAACTCATAAGGGGAGCATCGTCGCGGAGAGAGCCATTAAAATCAATTAGCGAGGCCTATTGTTTTCAATGGAAAATTAAGCCGGTTTAGGACCGCATAGAGCAAACGCTGCAAGGCTTATTTGTGCAATGAGGTATTATTTAAAGGAAAACATCTTTCCGTTTTTGCCATAAAACAGCGAGGAAGCTGTCCATTGTATCTGCCTGTTGACTGTTTCCGTCAGTTCAGGCTAAACAGAAGAAAATAAAACTATCCTTAAATATTCCATTAAATCTTTTAGCAAACATCTTGAATAGATTTAACGCTGCAAATAGCTTCACCCAAATTATTATTAACCTTTTAATAAACTTTATGAAACATCTATAAATTACTTATTTTTTTTTCAACTTGATTTTATGCCTTTCTGACTGTTTATTCGGTGCTAATTAACACAAGCAGCCCCTTTAGTCTATATATATATATATATATATATAATAGATTATTATATATATAAGTTTGTGATCTTAGCACCTTTACATACGTTTGGGCTGAATAATAATTTGGTACTGTTGTGTTACCTATTGCATCTCTTTTTTTGTTGTTGTTTTTATATTTCTGGCTGGATCTCAACTTGTCTTACCAACAACAGGTTCAACAGCAACCCTGCAGGATAAGGTAGGTAAAGACGATGAACAATTCATTTATGATTCACTCTAGACAAACTAAAGCACATTGTTATACAGTGTGAGAAGCAGCAGGGAGCAGCAAAATCACACATGTTTAGGACACTGAGCTCATAATTAGGACATTTTTACCTCAACAAATTCTGTTTTAATTTATGCAGTTATTGTGCACAGATTCTAAACTTTTGATACAATCTGTTTGAGATAGAAACTGCAAATGTTCTTCACTTTACATTTTTAAATATAGTCTGAAATTGATCCGTGGGAAAAGGGAAAAAACAAAGAAGTAACCATCACAAAGTAGTGTCCCTTAACTGACCAGGAGCCCTCACTAACCATCCACCTGAAAATGAATTATTTTGATGACCGTTGGCTGACGATGCTCTATCCCTGGACATGATTCCTCCTAGAGAGGAAACTGGTATTGTTCCCATTTGTCATCTTTGCACACAGAGGGCAATAGCTTCACCAGCTTCACAGTTTTTTTCTATCTTGAATGAGTTGAAAAGTAAACACATGGAATCAAAATTATTCAAGTCCTTTGCAGCTTCTATTGGGTTTTCTGTTTATTTAGCTCCGTCCAGTTTTCACCAGCTCTCATCCACTTTTCTGTTTCTGTTGCTCTGTCACCTAACAAGGTGTCTTATTATTTTTATTTCAACACTGGCTTTCTCCTTGTCACTCTTCCATAAAGACCAGATTTTTAGAGTACACCACTAACAGTTGTCTTATCAACAGATTTTCTCACCCGAGCTGTGGATCTCGGCAGCTCCTCCAGAGTTACCATGTGTTCATTGGCTCTTGTCTGACTAGTACTATGCTTGCCCTGGTTTGTGGGTTTGGTAAATCCCCATATTTTGGTAGGTTTACAACATAAGTTCTTTCTATTTTGATCCAATTTATTGATCAGTGCTCTGTGAAATATTTCAAGATTGTGATATTTTTTTATACCTTAGCCCTAATTTTATCCCTGACCTCCCTGGTATTTGTGGTCTTCATTATGTTAAATGTTTTTGTTTCCCACTCTCCATTTACCCCTGGATGTCATGGGTCCATGATGAACATTGAATTGAAGGTTATGGAGAAGAAGCTTATTGATGAGGGTGACAACGGATGCCAATGAGGAGTGAATGTTGGCTTGTGTGTTGGTTGATCCAGAGGTTCGATGAAGGTTTGGAGCCGGAGACAGGAGGTGTGGAAAGATGTCTCTGGCAATTAGAATATTTAGTCAAATCTTGTTTTTTTTCTTGTTTGTTACTAGGATCCACATTCCACTTCTCCCAGTACTCTTGCATGAGTGTTGAGTATTTTACTGTAAAACAGTGACACTGCTATGATCAACAGTGGACCTCATCCTGGTCTCCCAAAACCTTTTCTCTTCCAACACCATGTGCAACTCGTCTTTTTCTGTCTTATCCACTAAAAAGACAAATATTACGTTTGCATCCACTTTTACACCTTAAGTAACATCTTGTCAGATGAAACAGCCTCTTCCGAACAGAAGCTTGTCGGAGCAATCAAATCATGAGATACTTCAAATTAAAAATGTTAATGCTGACACAATGAAGTGAAAAAAACTTATACAAACAAGAAGCAAAACTAAATTGATTAACCTGATAAGGTCACACATAAAATCAAATTTACGATAATAAAGAGGAAAAATTAAATGGGATCATTGTGCCCATATCTGGAGAGAAATTTCTTCTCTCAAAAGATGTTTGTAAACTAAATCTTAGTCATACCAAAAGCAGAAATGTTCAATTATACCAGATTTTTAGTATAGTGATTTTGGAAGACTTGTTTTAACTTGAACCTCTATGTTTAAATAATTTTCTAAATTACATTTAAATTATATAACACATATTTAATTGTCTCATAAGATTGAGCATCAGCCTCTCAATTTTTGTAGCAATTAATAAGTTTCTGATCTTAATCTGGATTTTTATCTGATGGTTTTATTGGAAGGAATGCCACAGTTTGAAACGGGGTTGATGATTTGCAGAGGCTCAAAGTTAATTTAACCCATTTAATCCCACCAGCAACAATAGTTACCAGACATTTTTTCTAACTTCTAGAAGCTCTAAAATAGTTGTTTTGACTTTCGGCAACTAATTGAAGTTTCAAGATAAAATAATAGAGTGTCTACTCTAAGCAATATTAATGTCATGTATCTAGTGTGAAAGGTCACATGACCAGACCTGTTCACTTTCTGCCTGTGACGCTGGAGGTAAATGTCTGTCACAAACCTGTACAAGAGGAAGTCAGTAAAATATTTAAATAAACAAATATAAATGAAATATTTTGAACATATATTTTTTCAAGTGTCTTCTACTGATATGTAGAGAAAATTGTATCCCTTCATTCATCTTTTGATCATAAGAAGAGTGAATGTAAGCATGGCCACTACTGTTGCCACTAGCAGAATACATAGACAGCACTATGCTCTGTGTCCATAGCTTTGCTATTTATTCTATATACCTTGCTGTTCTTAAAAATATCAGATATTTTAGATCTTCTAGACCTGAAGGAATCTCAAAATGGTGTCTCCTACATCACTGTCATTCTCACAGTTGAATCCCTCCCAACCCTCACCCCCCCAAAAGGCCATCCTTTACACAAAGTGTGGCTTATGCACTGAATGATGCCTACAAGATGTTGCAACTCCTGAAACTAGTTTAGGACAGGGACATGGTGTAGTTCTTGGTCTGGTGGAACAGGGAGAATTTCCTCCCAGATGCAGATTTGTTCATAATAACATTTTCACCTGGCTTTGCCTCATTGATGAAATGACCAAAAGAGGTCAAAGGTCGCTTGGCACATTGAGACAATGACATCTGCAGGATGTGGCATTGAATCTTTAGGTATCTAAAATATTTCTGAACACTCTTGTAACTATTCTTTTTATAATAGGTTATGCATGTCATAATTTTTCTTATTTTTTTTATATGTGTAAATAGGCCATATTTGTGTAATTTAGACTGTGCTGTTTCCCACCGGCAACAATTGTTGCTGAGTATAAAACCTACATTTTCACCAACATAACCAACATAAAATGTAATAATTCATAAATATGATGTGTTAGGGATGTCTAATGTTCGAAATGCATGCACTTATTTTGCAGGAAAGAAATTGGGATTAAACAGGTCAGGTCAGCTCTTTTTGATGTGTATCATCATTCTTGTAGAAAGCAGTTGTCTTGTAAATGTTTCCATTTTTTTAATAACTCTTGGAACCAGTAGCTTCATTTTAATCTCCTTCTGTAGACATAAATCTCCCTTCTTTGTGTACAGATACTGGTTTTACAACAATTTCTAATTCTTGGCAAGTTTTATCTTAACAGGAATAAGCATTTTAACAGAATTAATCTATCCTTGTCAAATGTCATAGTGGTCTTCTTTGTTGTTTGTTCACATAAGGTGTCGCATATTCCCCAAGCACCCTGTCCTACTGCAGGAAAGCCACCACGTCTCCAAGTGTTCCTTAGGCGAGAGTGTGTGGATTCATGGTTCTTTATCCTGATTTTACAGGCACCTGCTCTCTATGAGGATTTAGTCAGCATAGATAATGAATAGGTTGTAAAAACTCAGCCATAAGTAATACAGAAATGATGTTTAAAATCAGAATTAGAAGCTTGATGTTTTTAAGCTTAAAAGACTAAACAAAGTTAATTCTCTATGTTCTAAGGAGTTATATTTAAAAGATCTCCCTTCTACATGTCCCATAAATGACCTCATTATTTGTTAGAGAAAAAAAGAACTAGTTTAAAAACCTTCATTCAGAACAGGTGAAATATCAACTGCCCACATAAAAACATTAAATTTTTAAGAGCTAAAGTTTTAGGTTGAATTAAATTTTATCCTTTTTCTAAACTGTAATGCTTGTTGCTGGTTTGAAACATAAGAAACATTAAACTATGTTGTCCTAAACCAATCCCAGGGTCCTTATAAAAGCTTTTCAAATGATTTTTAATACAGTTTCCGTCAATCAGCGATGTTTTGAATTTATTTGTTGCAATAAATACCATTCAGAGTGAAAGAGAGACTACAGCAACTCCTGTTGTATGTTGAGTGAACAGCTTTGTGCACTGTTAACCCAGTAAATTTTAGCTAATAAAGCAAATTATGCAGGTTAAGAAGGAAGAGAATATGTTTTCCAAAATCTTTGTTTCCATGCATCCAACCAGAAAAGCACAGAAACTTGCTGAGCTGGATCAAAACAGAGCAAATATGCTACTGTTAGCATTTCACTTCAGGAAAGTTCTTAGCACCCGACAAAGTTTTACTGAAGACATGAGTGGAATTATATTAATCTTTAGAAACAAATAAAGCTATGTGTTTTTCAGGCACATATAATTGTGTTGTAATTGCAGACATATGCACAAATTTCATGTCACTACACATGGATTTTCTCATTAGGACCAAAAAATAGAGGCTTTGGATTTTTCTTAAGTACAAAATATTACAATGGACAAGTCATTGCTCTTTTCTGCAGCCACTAAACTTAAATGTATTTTTGAGTTGAGTTTGATTTCCCTCAATATTTTCATTAATACAAACAAAACAACCAGCAGAGAGAAGTGGAAAATTATCCAAGTTGCATATAATTTGGCACATTCACATTACAGCTGGGCTATAAGTACATACTTCACACAGTGACATCACTGACTGCATATAACAAAAAGATGAAACTGTAGAAAAGTTTTGGAGGATTGTCAGGCCTACCTAGAATTCTCAAGGAACACAAAAGATCAGCAAAGAACCCTGAACATCTAAGACCACGAGGCTTATGTCTCCTCATTAAGGTCCAAGGCATCTAATGACAGCTGTGGAGAAACTCCAAAGCCAAAACCACAAAGGTGCATCTTAAATTTGAAAAAAAAAAAAAAATAATAATAATAATAATAATCTTAATGACCCCAAAACTTTTGAGAACTGTTCTTTTGACTGAAGAGACAAAAGAAAAAATTCTCCACAGTGAAAAAACCTCAATGAATTTGAGATAGTTTAGGACATTTTTCTTTCATACCATGTAGAGTCTGAGGTTCATACATGGTGGTGAATGGCAACTTGATTATTTCCTTGTTGTTTTCTTTGAGAATATGAGTGTGAAGAACAGAGGAACTTTGGAGGGCAATGAGGTGAGCAAAAGGCCAGAGGTTAAAGTGATCCAGGCAGGCGGTGTCAAGATGGCAGCCAAACACAGGAACTGATTCCTGTGTTTGGCTGTAAAAACAGAGAAGAAAGGGTAGCCTGACTACCACCGCATAATAATCTGACAAAAATTTGCACTTCCCATTTTAGGTGACATGTTTCATGGATTTCTTGAGTAGTTTCAAGTCATCTCACATGTTTCAAGGTGCAGTACAGCTTCAGCTTTTGTTTTAAATCTATTTTCCTCAAATACACTCAGATACTCCTGGTGGATTCTGTTTTGGTGAGCTGGCCTTGTCCAGCCACAGCAAAACATTACCAAACCATGACACTTCCTTCTCCATGCTTCATGGTAGGTAATGTTTTGCTTATAAAAGTGCTGTATTTGGTTTTAGGAAGAAAAAAAAAAACACAACCTCTGTTCTGGTGTCCAGCGAAATGCAACTGAGAACCAGCTGCCCAAAAAAGAACAAACATTATTTTATTTCAGAACTTCTGGTTTTTCATGCTTTATGATCGATCTGACAAATCTTAGTCTATCCTTCATGTTTTTATAAAAATGTATACATTCATGTGCAACTGTAATTCTCACATCATCCTAATTTTGAGTGGAAACATTTTTAGAGCATAAAAAAGTAAAAGGTATTTCCCTTTGTCAATATTGTTAAAATTGAAAAAAATATATATTTTAGATTTTAGAATGCCCAAATATGTAGGAGACAACTGTATATTGTGTCTCCAATTTTTTTTTCACAGACAGACAGACAGACAGACAGACAGATAGATGTGAGCAGTCACTAAGTAATATTTCAGATTAATTTAAGTGTTTCCAACAGCACTCCCTCAGATCGGTATATTGCAGATGTCTTGCAGTGATTGCATCTGTGGTCTGGATCACATTGCGGCATTTTTGCCCCCTGTGTACCAGCAGAGCGAAGGCACAGCTGTTGGCCGTGAAAGAGTGTCATGCGTGATGCTGGAAAGCAACAATTTCTTATTCACCACCTGAATTAATTACGTTAGTGGCCGAAGCTGAGGCGGCCAGCCAGCGGGGCAGAGTGGGTCTGAATGGGTCTCTGTGTCTTTGAGGGGTGAGGCAGGGGGGGCGAGCTCTTCGTACCGCAGGGAGCGCGGCTGAATCGCTTCAATCAGGGAGCGCGCCTCCGTCGGATCTCCTCTTCCTGCCGTCACACCCACCCGCGCTCAGCCGTGGGTTCACTCCGTGGGAGGAAAGAAGGGGGAGGACCGACAGCTCAGCGCGGCGACAAGTGCTGCAGTACGAGCGCAGCGGGGGACTCGGAAGCGGAGAAAATATACACACACACACACACACACACGCCCACATACCAGGTTTATTCCCCCAAAACCTGGTCTATGGAGAGATCTGCTGCAGCGCCATAGCGACGCAGGCCGACATGGAGGAGTATTTACGGAGGGTCCAGAGCAGGCTCCGGGTGAGTTGAGAGCCCTCAGCGGCGTTGATGACACCACCTTGTGGGTATAATGAATGAGATCGTGACGGGGAAGGTGCTGCTGCTGTGCTACGAGCTGCGCTCCTGTTGCACAGACAGCGAACAGCTAAAGAAAGCCTTTGGTGTCCCTCCCACCCTCCCCCACCACCACAATAAGCACCTGTAGATCGCCAGTATTTGAGACGTGTTTGGTCCAAACAAAAAAAAAAAAAAAAAAAAAGCATGCTGTGTTTACAGGACCACGATGGTGTGTGCATTTGAACGAGAAGCTGGTCTCTAAATCAGTGGGACAGACATGACATCAACAAGTTTGTCCAGTGACTCTATGTCTTTCCTGGTATCTGGCTGCTCTGCAGACACTGACTCAGAATTTGCATTTGATGTTGGGCTCAGTATGTTCAAAGAACCTATTAAAAAAAAGCCTCATGCAAATACAGAAGAGACTGGCTGACTTCATGACAGAGTCAACGTGAGCCAGTTTTGTTTTTAGCCAGGCTTCATGTTTAGGAATATTTCTGTAAACATTCAATGAACCTGCTCTGGCCTTAAGGTTACAAGGCCATTAAACCTTGTCTGTCCTATTTATTTTTATTATATTTTGGCCATATTGCTATGTAGTGTTACTCATGTACCCTGCACACTAAGCGACACAAAGAAGTTGATTGTGAGAGTGCTTCCTCTAGTTTGTAAACCTGCTCAGGTATGTATCGTTTAGGAGCAGTTGAAAGCACATAATGCTATAGCTGTTTTGGTCCTTTCCTGAGCCTGTGGTTATATAAACATAAATGCATCCTGTCAGACATCAGAAAGGTTTATTATGAATACATCAATTTTTGGTTTGTTTGATTTTAACTATGAAAAGACCAATCTGTTCATTTTGCTGGCTAGAGTTGGTTGATGAACATTTGACATGAAAATAAAGAGTTTAAATAAGTTAAGTTGCCTTGTTTTAGGGTATTATGTTGTTAGCTGAGCCTATGCTTATGTCTATAGTTCTTATACCTTCTAAAGGGTTTTCTTTCAACAACTACTCCATAAAGGAGAGTTTACAACTAATAGTTGTCCTGTCAACAGATCCTCCCAGCTAAGGTTTGGATCTCTGCAGCTCCTTCAAAGAGGCCACGGGCCTCTTGGCTGCATCTCTGGTTAATGCTCTCCTTCCCTGACTGGTGACCCAGTCGACGGCTGCTTCTTGGTAGTTTTCCACTTATGCCAAATTCTTTCCATTTTAAAATAAGGAATTTAACAGTGAGATGTCCACAGATCTTAACATTATTTTCTTAAACAAATTCTGCTTTGAACTTCTGCCTGACCTGCTTGCTGTGTTCCTTCATCTTCATCTTGCTAATGTCACTAATGTTCACTAACTAATCTTTAAGGCTTTCACAGAACAGCTTGATTTATACTGTGAATAAATTACACACAGCTGGTTCTGTTGTCAAATTCGGTGACTTTTGAAGACAATCAGTTGCACTGGAATTTGTTTAGGACTATTAGAGTAAAAAGGGATGAATACATTTTAATTGTAGAAAAAATATAAAGCCACAGGTCTTCCAAACCCACTTCACAATTCTCCATTACTCTGCATTGGTTTTTTACAGAAAATATTAATAAAAGTCACTGAAGTTTGCGGCTATAACAATTCCTAAAAATGTGTGTTTTTAGGAATACACTGCATGATGCATGTTCGCACCATTCACTTAGAAGCCAGAAATGTTCAGAAGCCTTCATCCATCCATGTAAACTGGAGTGTGAATGTGAGTTTGTCCCTATGAAAAAGCTGCCAGGAAGGAAATTTTAAAGCGAAATCAGGAGCCTTTGTCCTCAAAGTGCTTCACATGAATGCGGTGAAAGCTGTCACAGAAGAAAAGATCAAAGATGTACATTTGCAAATCAGAGCATCGTGAGGTTATCTTTTGTTAGGGAGGGAAAGTGTTGAGTCTTGGAGGTTGCAGATAAGATGTAACATGTCCATTTTGTTTCTTGAACACAAAGACACCCGTCCATTGATTCTTTATCAATCTCTTATGTCTAAAGTTTGACGATTCAGCCTTTTGCAGACCACTCATTATCTCTGTCATTCTCTGAGAGTTTCTTCACTCACTTTAAAGATGGCCGTGATCCAGAACAGCCATACCTCTAATTGGCTTGGCTCTGCGCGTACTTACTGAATCCATCTCCTCTTCTGCTCAGTTCTTTGCTCTGTAGCTCATAGTCATTTAGCAAAGAGCCTCAAACTGTGAGCTGAGGTTACTTACAACATCTGCATCGACTGTATAGTTAAAGACCCTTTTTACCTTTTATTCTTCCAGCTGTTATTTATTGTCCACTTGTGTGTCTGGGGCGCTGGAAGATTATTTCCTGTGGAAGTTTTACAACATCATGTTATTGCTTAGACATAAAAGTAACTGCTGGATCACAAAAGGGTCCAGATAAGCCACTTTTTCAAGGTTTCCCGTGTGAAAAGGATGTGTAAAACTATTCCAAAGCCAGTCACATCCGTGGTAGCAGAAAGTTTTAGTGCTACAGTGGAAAAAGGGTATCTATGGACTATGAGCTACATGGCTCTCAGCCCAGGGCGGCAGAGTCCGTGGAGGTGGCATGAGGGAAAGGTTAGGGTAAAATTATCCATCTGCTATTTTCCACATGGGTCTTCCACTACTTGTTTGTGCACTCAATAGAAAATGGGTGTTTATGGTGAATTTATCTATATCTCTCTATGTTTTTGTTGGTTCTGCGAGCATTGGATAAATGCTGCTTCACACTACATGTGACTGATGATGCTGATGTTGTCACTGAATCAAAGCTTATGATTCACAGCCAAGTTAAAAGGGTCTTTTGACGTCTTTTGGGGATTCTAAGCTGCATTTTAAAATATAGTCCAAAATTCTAAATATTCAGGTGCTCAGATGCATAATTTAAGGTTTGTAAAGCAATTTTTTTGTGGAACCACGCAAAGTTGTAATTTTTTTTCTGGGCATTATGACCAACTTAGTTTGAGATTTTGGAGCACTCGCTTACAGCAGGAGACCGCTCTGAGAAATAGAAATGTACTTCTTTGTGTACTTAGTGATGTACTTAGAAATATCAGTTTTATTTTAATGTAATTTTGGTTACATTGCCTTTCTTTCACATGACATAATTAGGTAAAATTAGTAATGAAAGTTTTGTTTTTAAATTGTGACAATTACACAATACATTGTGAAGCAGGAGTAATAGTCCATTGTTTTCCAGTACTACCTGACAGAACAATGATCATGTTGACCACCACTGAAAAGAGAGATGTTGAATGTTGTAAAGGAGGGAGGGAGAGCACTCTGACTGAAAGATATCAGATGACTAATACATGCTCATGCGGACACACATACACACACCAGTATTTTCCCGATGCAGTGGAACGGACACTGGCCTTTCTCCTGCTAATGCATCACTTCCTCTCCACCGCCTATCTAGTATTGATTTATCTTCTCTCTCTCCCTCTTATGAAGGAGCTGCTTCGTATCTTTCCTTCACACACCTTCTCTCTACGTTCCTCTCCTAATTCTATCTTCACCTCTCCTTCAATTTGTAAATCTTTCCCAGCTGTCTTCCGGTTATCACTAATTTGCATATTTTCACTTGTTCACCATTTATCCACTTTCCTTTTAGATGCTTCTTCTGTATATCTGATTTTCTTGGTTTATCTTCACCCCACCTCTTTGTTAATAAACCTATTTGAAATTCTCTCTCCTCAAATCTCACCTGACTTCTTCAAATGTCACTCTCAGGGTGTAATTGACAGCCACTAACCTTTTCTCTGCACACTGAACTTGCACTTGTTCCCTCTTTACCACTTGGGCTTCAACTAGGCGTCAACTAACGATCAAGTGTCACATTTTCAGGGTGATGTTCAAGAAACATGATTGACTTTGCCATTCTCCTTCGTATCATACACAAAAGATGTGCTTAGAGGGCTGCATGGAGTACAGCATACATTGCTGTTAATTATTTTCTGAAGTGAACTAACCAAGAATAAACAAAAAAGCAAAAGTTTTCATATCCTTCAACTTATCCATGTTAATGGAGCTTCTCACCTACTTCTGCAGGCATCCTGCAGAGGAAACTCATTTTGACGGCTTGTATCTGCAATTTCGTTCTTTTAGTCAATTCCCAGAGCTCCAGATGATTGTTGAAGTTGGTAACGTAGATCAACTGGTAAATCGGGAGCTGATTGATCAATCGCCCATTGATGTCCTGCTCATTCATGAACATTGACATCATCATCCTTCTTGAGCTTTTCTACCTTTCGTCACCTTTCACCCCAAAACTTCAAGGTGTTTATATGGAAGACCAATGCAGACTACTAGTTCATAATTGCGAGGTTGAAAAATTATACAAGATTTTCTCTGTTTTATTACAAAGTTTCGAAAAGTGTCACATGCTTTTGTTGTCGACTCCTTATGTTCTTATGCCCCTAAATAAAAATAATTGCCATTTTCTTTAAAAAGTATAATTAATAATTAGAACGTAGTTGTGTGTATCTTAATCCCAGTATTAACACAAAGGTTTTTTTATGAGGTTTGTTGGAGAACATCAGAGAACCCACATCATCTTGGGGACTGAGAAATTAAAATCCATTTATTTATAAATGACAGTTTTTTTTAAAGTGCCGTACAATACTAGAAGAGATTAGACCAAAACCCAAATTACAATAATATAAGGCTGAAGCAAGCAACAGATAGGTAGTGGAGAAAGCTGTGATGAGGTTTATAAAACAAAGAGAGAGCAGTATTATGCTCTGGGGATGCTTTTTTTTGGCATGGACATGGAAGCTGGTCAAAGGGCAACACTAGAAGAAAACCATTGAGAGGCTGCAAAAACTATTGGAAAAGCCCAGTTAAAGTCCAGACACTCTCCCTCTAATCTGATTGGGCTTGAGAGACCGACACCTCGAAAGACTTGAAGCAAAATATTGTTCTTCAAAGTATTTTCTTAGAGTGACTGAATGGAAGTGCGTGCCACACTTCTCAGATTTTTATTTGTCATAACAAAAATCTGAGTTAAATACTTTCAAGTTTGTGGTTGTAACATATGAAAATATGGAGAAGTTAAGTTGTGAGATTGTTTCTGCACTACACTGTACTGTAGACATACTTTTCTACTTGTCTGTTACTCATGTTCACTGACCTGACAGGGATAAAACCAGCCTTTTGCTGCATTTCTTTTCACATTCTGACATCTTACAAAGCAATTAAGATTTACTTCAGATAACCGTTGAATTCATTGTTTCTACATTTTGCATTGTAATTAACGGAAAAACCTGCAGGCAGGGTTTGTGCGGGCGTTGATTCAGCTTATCTGTTTGAGAGATGAAGCCGTATAGCTGGAAACAGAATGAGACATGCTTTGGGTTTTGTCCATACTTACATACTTAAAATCTGTGGAATTTTTTTCATTGTTCAAATTGTTGACGAATGTGCTCATTTGGGATGCTTTTTAGCCTTTTAGAAACTATTTTTAAATTCAGAATTTCATAAAGACTCTTTACATTGCAACATTGTGTACAAACCTATTTGGATTATGCCGGAGGATCATTAATTATCTGCCATTTTCAGCGATAACTCCAAGAATCCCAGTCAACAAATGAGAGAAGAGACTTAATTTTCTGCCTTTCTTGCGCAGAGATGAATGCCTAATCTTTGCAGTGCGGCTCTCGTTAATGTCTGTTTACTCGAAATGGGGAAATTTTGTCCTCATCGTTAAGCGTAGTCAGTGGAACTAATAGCTGCTCTGACAAGCCATGAAACTGAGAGGTAAAATAAGCTCCTGTTGCTTTGCTGTTGTAAGTGATTTTGACACCATCGCCAGCCCTGTTCAAAAGTGTTCTCCTGTCTAACCTGAACTGAATCGTGCAGTGCTGTGGTTTCATTATTAATTCATACAGAGGGTTTCAAGATGCTACAGTCATCCAGCTGAGACGTGCTGGCTCAGTGAGTTTCCACTGATACACTGTTGTGTGCGTGTGAGAGGATGAGCGTTTAGATCATACAATAATGTGCAATCACGTACAACCAGTTACTTCCTATATTTGATTATTGAAAGCAAATATTCTGTGCTACAGACTGATTTATCACTATTTTTGATTAATTTAAATAAAATTCACAGAACGAGTAGCTGAAATTCTTTGTGTGTGTTTTCAGGCAGGTCTGGCTGAGGGTCCCATCCATGCTGTTTTAGGTGGACCAGAACCTGATGTTGACACTGTGGCTGCAACTCTGTGCTTAGCACTGCACCTCAGCCAGGTAATTGCAGCAACAGTTAATGTGCATCTAACTTGGAAAAGTTAACAGTAACGTTTACTTCATTCCACTTTGAAAAATGTTAATGGGAAAAGTAGGGACAAATGTACATAATAAGGAAAAGTCAAAGTTAACATGTTAAATTTTAAACTTCCACTTAATAAAAGACAGAAAAAGTAAAAGAATCTTCAGAAGGAGGCTTAATAGGAAAATGACAGCATTAGCCAAGTTGTAAAAGAGGATAAAACCTGTCCCCAAACATAATCTTCTGTGACATACGATGGTGGAAAAGTGAGGATGTACGTTTGTTTTGTTTGTCCAACCTGTACACTGTGCAGACAATATCCCTTATAAAACTTCTGCTGCATGTCTTTGACAATAAACTAATTTCAGAGAACCTTTATATAAAAAATTAATTCCAGTTTATCTGTTTATTGCTGGTTCAGAGATGGTTTAGTAGCAGATGTCCTTTTGCCTCTCTTGTAAACTCTCACATATGACACACATAAAACCAAACCCAAAGCAAAAAGTGCTGTATGCAAACTTTCTAGTTGCATATTAACTCATTCTGCATACTCAGGTTTTCTGAACTGAAATGTGAAGTCATGACTTCTAAAGTTTGGCTAAAACTGCTATGTCCAACAGGTCAATGAACCGAAACAGTATACTGACAACAGCGCCGCCGAAGACAAAAAAGCACATGAGTGTTTTTAACAATCTAGCAAAAAATAACATTTTAACAAATTAAAAGTTTTTCTTGGCATTGAATTACTTTATATTGAGAAACATTAAGTAATTTCTCAATATAAATTACTTTATAATTTATATTATAAAGTAATATAAATTATAAAGTAATTTATAATTTACATTATAAATTAATGCCCCATATATTAATTTATATATTAAATTAATATATTAATTAATTTAATATATTGTGAACACTATGTTAACAGTCTGTTTCAATCAGTTATTATGAGATTTATATTTTTTTTAGCTATTTGTGTTTTTAATAGGTGACATAGTAAAAAGCTGTTTGGGCTTTTTTAGGAAAGTGGGTCAGAGTGCATCGTGTGTGGGACGGCAGAACGGGGCTCCATTTATACAAGAACCACCATTGTCTCCAACTCTGCTTTATTTGTTTCTCTGTGTGTGTTTCTGTGTGATCTAGAAGCAACCCTCAGGTGGAGTGTGTGTACCCTTGCTGTGCAGGAAGCAGTGTAGCACCGAGTTGCCGGAAGAGACCGTCAGGTATTTGCGCAGGGTGAAAATTAGTGAGAGCATGTTGTTATGGAGGGAAAACATAGACCTAGTGAATCTTCATCACACTGGAAAGCTTTTGCTAACTCTGCTGAGAGATGGCCTGCTGGAAAGGTGAGTAAATGCAAATCACATTCACACTCCTGAACTCAGTTGTATTTAATTTCAACAAATTTTAATAGTTCACCTAAAAGTTGAATTTTGTATATATTTTTTTGCAAAAGTGTTTGAAGTAGTCCCTTAGCACACAAATGTCTGTTTTAAAAGGTTTGATTGTCTCTTAGAAACTTGTTTGTGTCTTCCAAGGCTTGTAAAAATATGATTTAAATGTGTATTTCAAGCCTCTGTGTGTTCATCTTATGACCCGAAGGAAAACTGCATTTGCACAAATGCCTCACAATTATGGCTTCTTTCCCTGCAGCCATCCACACCCGTATCACCCCTACTTTTATCTCTCCTAGCTCTGAGTACCACACTGTGGAGTCCAGTGTCCTGCGAGTGGTCCATCAGGACGGGCAGCGGGACGCAGCAGATGATGGGGCAGTGTCCGTCCTGACAACAGTTGCCAGAGAGATTCTTCAAGACGCAGTGGAGCAGAGAAGAGCAGCGCTGGGGGAGCTTCTCGGAGGTGAGGGAGGAAAAGGCACCCCCTGGAGGGAGTAATGGGGCGATGAAGGAGGACATACACAAATCCCCTGACATGACTCGCTTAACACTCACCAGGAGAAATGGAGGGAAAAGTCAGAGGGGTTGGTGAGTATGGGTAAGAAAGAGCTTAGAAAGGTGCACAGAGACCCATAATGTAACTTTTCTAAACAGTTTAAAAAAATGCTCTCCTTTAAAGTAGTTTTCCTCCAACAGAACAACAAAGTGTCTACAAAAAAAAAAAAATCCAGATATACTCAGGTCACCACTCCGAATCACTGAATTCTGGTGACTTTTGGACTTTTGTAGACTCTGTATAGGGATAGATCCTTCAACCCTAACTTAAATGTAACTGCACCAGTGTACAAAGCCGGGTCCATAAGCAGGTGGATAAGTGGGTTTGGTGTGGAAGGATTTGGTGGGCCTGCAGAGAGTCTTGGCCTCAGCCCGATGGAAGATGTTTTGGATGAACTAGAGTGGAGACTGTGAGCCAGGCCCGCTAATCCAACATCGGTGTCTGATCCCACAAATGGACTTCTGGATGAATGGTCAAACAATCGCATAAACAGAGTCCTAAACTATGTGTAGCTATTTCAGTACCTTATTTAAAGTAGTTTTTGTACTTAGGTCAGATTGTACTTAGGTCACTGTCCTCTCAAAGACATTTAAAGCAGTGGTTCTATGGTGACGCCAAAGTCTGAACTTCATACTGTATCTCTGCTGGTTTTTTACTCATTCAATCAGTCAGTCATGGAAGGTATATGGAGAGAAAGCTCAGTAAATTGAGTAAATCACAGCTTTTAAGACAGGAAAGTCTGATGAACAGAGCAGAAGAATAAAGTACTCTAAGTAGTCCATGTCCCATACTGTATGTCTTTGTGACAGATCTTTGTACTAATTCATTGTACAAATGACTCAACTCTATTCCTGAACAACAAACTCCAACAAAGACGATAAGTGTTACGGAGGTAGAGTGTATAAACTATATATGGTTACTTTTTAATAATGGATATACTTCCATAATCATTCATACAGTACTCTGATAAGCTCAACATTGATTTACAAAGACCCTGCTGTGTGTACAAGTCAGAGCAGCGGTTTCTTATTGGGTGAAAGCCAAATTTACAGAAGCTTGTTCTACAAAAAAATGTCAGATTTTTAGTATGATGGACATATTTTTTGAAGTACATTAAACTTCTTTTGAAAACAAGAACCTCTGCTCTATTTACTGACTGAAACCTTTTTTGCATGTTTGTTTTGTTTGTCTCCAGATGCCTTGGAGCTCCTCAGAGAAGCTTTGTGGATCAAACAGGACTGTGGCCCAGAAGAACTGGAGGACCTTCTGAGATCTTTGGAGGAGTGGGGCGATATCACTGTTGATCAGCCCGATGAAGTGAAGCAACAAGGTGCAATTTTTAACATGTTGGATTTTATCTGCAAAAATTAATAAAGAAAGAGAATTGTAGGACATTTGGGATAGCTTGAATTTGGCTCATATGTTTTAATGCAGTTGAAACCCTTTAAGTTCTTTACGCTCTTTAAGGCTGACAAAAAATACAAAATTATTCCTCATTCTGAATTTGTTGCCAGGAGCTTGTTTCAATGTGACTGGACAAATTTGCTCTAATTTACAAAAGCTATTTTGTTGAACATTTCATATCACGTATGTTATCTGTAATAAAAAAATAAAGTTTCTACTTTCATGATAAGAAAACCAAACTGTGTTCTGCTCAGTGTGGCTCTGTAGTGAAAAACCTCCAAGCCAACTGTTCTGCAGCATAAAACTACCACATTTAAAATCTCAAAAATTTGTTTTAAATGAACTAAATGTGAAGAGAAACTGAACTTTGGTGCACCTAGCAAGAGTGTCAAGATGCTTTAGTTTGACTATTTAGGATTCTTGTCTTTGAAGCACTTGCAGTGTTGCTTAAGAGATGCAATCTGATGGTCCACATTTGATGAGCCGCGTTTGTGGCATAAGATTCTTCCCATTTGAATTTTTAAGCTTTATTCATTCTTATGTGTTTATTCAGAACCTTGTAACATGTCTAGTGTAAAATTGTAAAAATTAAGATTTCTATAGAGTTAAAATTTCCTTTGGGATCAGTAAAGTATTTTGAATTTGAATTCACAAATTACAATAAAAGTAGCTTAGTGTGGAAGCTGTCGCTGTAGCACGATGGTCTCTACGTGTTTAGTTTTGAGGTTTTGATCTAGAATTGCATCATCTGTCCGGTTAACTTTTGGCTCTGGTGAGGATATTTAATCTCGTGTTTTTCTGTTTCTGTTGTGAAACTGTTTTGTATCATTTTGTGTGTGTTTTCATATAACTGTTAGTCTGTTTGTGTGTGCTGACCGGATGTAGAGTTAACGCAGCTGCTGATGATGGAGCTGAAGGAGTTCACAGATGGAGAGATGACCCTCGCACTCACGTCCCTGACCACAGACAAGGAGGTTCGTTCCTTATTGTTTGTACAAACTATGGATTGAAGGATCTGTTGCTTAATTAAACTGCATTAGAATCAATCTGAGGAATGTTTCTCTTCTTAGCATTTAGGGGGTCTTGATTTTGAATAAAAGAAGCAAACAATTTTAAGTAGCTTTCTCACAGTTAAGATTTATGTAGAATCAGCACAAAAATGCACATAAGTTAATTTTCAGAACCTGATTAATCAATTTATTCGAGATTATTAACCAAGTTAATATCTACCTACTGATGATTTGATTAAGCTCAAGAACCGCACAAACATATCTAAATAATAATATCTAATGTTAATGCTGTGCTGCAAACTATTATTAAAAGAGGCTGGTTTTTCTGACTGAAAGAACATGTTAGAAATTATTTAGAAGATTCCTGTGCTGTCTTGAAAAGTCTGGGTAAGCATGCAGTTTTATTTCATCATTTTCCAAGCTTAGTTCAGTGGAGAAAAACAAAAACTGACCTTAATGATTTGCAGAATTTCTTACGTTTTTCATCAACTGAAACAAAATTCAAAACATTATGAAAAGGGGAGACTTTACTTTGATTTATTGCTAAATAATGTATTTTATCTTTCATTTAGAAAGTCAACCTTACAAGTGTGATTTGTTGAACATGCAGATAATAAATCTTTACTTCATACATATTTTCTGCTCAAAGGTCCAGACTGTTTAAAAAAGTGTTAAATTTTATTCTTAAAATTGAGTTTTCAGACTAAAATTGCAGATTTGAAATGGAAAATTTGTAGGAGTCCTGTACCTAAATAGATTATGGATGTAACATTTACTGTAAATTTGTTAGTTTCTCAGAAGACCAAGGAAATGGAGTTTAACTCTAACTTTGAGTGTGATCTCTACATTCATATGAAAGAGGGAAGTAAAACAAGATAGAACTAATTTTCATTATAAGGTTTGATTTGTCAGCTGTCAGCAGCAAAACCAAAGGGAACAAGAAAGAGAGCTTCACTTTGGTCCGATCTGCCCATTGAGTCTCGTAGAGCAAACTCGTGTTTTGGTGGTTTCACCACCTCCCTCTTTCTCTGCTGGATCAGCGGTCAGCCTTTCTAGTCTAATTCTGTTTGCCATAGATCACTTTGAAACAGGCCAGCAGTACTGGTTGTCTTGGCACAAAGATTTTAAATATGTGGATATGTCGCTTCCTCTGGATCACTTATAGAACTGGGGATAAAAAGCACTTAAAGAAAGTCAATAAAGAGCACATATAGAGGAAAACCGAAAGTAAAATTTTGAAGGAATTTCACACAAAATTAGATAAATGTAGCAAAAAAAAAACAACACAAATAATTAATACAACTGAATCTGACATGACCATCAGTCCTGGGTCCTCTGGGATAAGTCGGTGGCAGAAGATAAATTAACAGGTTAGTTAGTCTTGATGGAAAGAGACTAAATGTCAGTAATTCATTAAAGGACATTTTGAATCAAAAACCAGGCCCAGTGACCTCCAGTGTCCTGGAGGAAGCAGTTCTTGTGGGTGAAAGGTCAAATCTGAAACGTTCTTCAGCACAACACATGGATATTTTTTGTCAGTATTTGAATTTGCTTATTATTCTCTGAGATATGGATTTTTAAAACCCAAGAATTTACAATTTGCATTGGAATTTGAGTTATTACTAGAGTTATTAACTTTAATAGCTGCAGTCAAATTATTTTAATACACCATGCTGATTAAACTGCGTTTTAATACCATCTATTTTTTCTTAGAAGCATTTAATGATTTTCTGTCTGTTAAATGATGGATGAATGCCCAAAAAAGATGCAGATAACAGATGATCATTTATTTTTCATTCATTTATCAAAAAAGTTACTTTTTATTGTTTTGGTTGCATTACACCTGCTCTGCGTCACTTTTTGGAGGTGTTTTTTTTTATTGCTGAGGAGCCCCTCTGAAGTTTTATTCTTCTGCATTTTGATGAGATGCAGATGGAGGCCTGAAAGCCTCACACACAGTGATGTATCACCATCCTCCCTGCTGATATTCAAAAATCCAACAAGCACACCGAAACGGGCTATCATTGTCACACACATTTGTGTAACGTTAGTGTTGACTTCTTTTCGCTGTTGCTGGCTCGCCTTGCTTCACACACACACAAAACAAAGTAGGGTTTAAGCTTTTAAGTCTACCCCGTGCATCTCTCCCTGCTACAACCTCTAATGTGTTCACTCTCCCCACCACTAAGCAAAAAAAAAAAAAAAAAATCATTCATTATTTCTTTTATATTTTCCTTCTCAAAGCCCATTTTTCTCAGCGACTGCCTAGCGTGCGGTATTAGGCTATGTGTAAAATAAATGATGTCTGTAGCCGTAGGGGTATGGCTCTTCCTCCCCCAGAAAACTACCTAACGTCCAAGGAACATTAAACACCCAGATCCTCGTTTAGCGAATAAATAACCATTCATTTGAATGGCTTTGCTCATGTGTGCGCACCGGACTTTCTGTGCATATTTTACCAGCGCTGTGCCTACACGCTGTGTGTCAGGAGGGAGAGATAGAGACAGAGAACAACCAAAAGAGGGGGAAAGGAGAGAGAGAGACAGAGAGAGAGAGAGAGAGGGCCCATTAAAGACTTAATATAGAATAAATGGCCAGGGGCCTGCGTGTCGCCAGCGGACCCCAACTCCACAGCGTCATGGTGGGTTACTAATGACCTGAGATCGGGCTCCAAAATGAACTCCTCATATGCATGTCATTTGCAATGTGTATATATTTATATATTATTTTTTAATTGTGTTTGAAAAGAGAGTAAAACGGTATGAGAGTCATTTATTGAGAGGGCTTAGGGAAGTTCTGCCTTAAATGATTCTTTCCAGAAAACTAAATAAATTAGATTCAATTAGTCTTTAATGGTTTATGTGCTGTGTGTTTGTCAGAGAGACTTCTGCGTAGGGGTGTGTGTGTGCGTGTGCAGGCGTGTGCGTGTGTGAGGCAGCACTTACAGAGGACTGAGTTAGAGGTTTTGATGGCAGTGATTGCCTAGTTAGCAAAGGGAAAGATTGTGGTGTGGGATAACGATATGGACACATCGTATAAACTGACTAATGTATTTTTGTTTACTGTACAAACATACATTAGTCAGTCTGGGTGCTGCTCAGCAATGGAAGTGCAAATGAAGAGAGCTCCAGAACCACTGTTGGAAGTAATATGTGTGAGTTGTTGTGGTGCTGTCAGAGCGACTGGTACCCGGGTTTGGCTGTAGGTGCGATCAAGTCCTGGTTAACCCAAAGCAGGAGCTGCATCTGACCAGATACACAACACTTTGCACAGACTTTTGCCGAAATAGTTCAACCCGGGCCTTGTGTGAGTTTGGCAGATGGATGCCTCTCTGTGAACAAAATGACGCAATTTTTGCCGCGTGTCTATGTCAATAAGAGCCGATTTCGGCATTTTGCATGAAATATATTTAGAGGAGTCTTTAGCTCCTCTAAATTTGAGGCCATGGTTCTCTGCTGGACACTGATGTACTGAATTGGTGGTAATCCATTCTTTGCCTCAAGTGGAGGTCGTCAAGTATCTGGGATCTTGTTCATGAATGATGTTAGGATGGAGATGAGCAAGTAAATTGGGGGCCCATTTGAACTGAATCAGGTATAGCTGATGAAGAAAGAACTGAGCTGAAAGGCAAAGTTTAAATTGAACTACCTGTCTACATTTTGAGAAAAAAAATCAGAAAAAGAGGAGTAATTTAAAGTAGTCTGGCATTTGATCATAATTCCTCGCTTTAGAGACTTATAGTCCTTGGTTTTCACCCGTGAGCTGGAGAGTTTCGCTTTAGAGAGCAACGTCTGGATTTCCTTCCTAGACTTACTCTAGAATAAGCAGAAGACAGCTGACTGATGGAAAACTGTTACCTGGAAGTCTGTAGGGATATACAGCATTAGACGTCTCACCTGTATCAGGAGGATCTATGCATTCTCAGAAGGCTTTAAATCAAGTGTATTTCTTGTACAGATTTAGATTTAATATGCCTGGGTGCTTTGTGGCATCACTTACATTAACTTCAACAACTTTTATGCTTCTTTTCTAAATGCAGATGAAAGTTGGACATGGTTTTTGCAGCCTCACCTTGGTGATGGCAGCTCCACACTGGTTCTATGCATTTAATCTGTTAGTGACTGAATGTCATGGCCCTTAATAAACGTTTATATAAGTGTGTCATTAGACAAAATACAATTTTTTTTAGTTTATCGATGTCAAATTTGGCATGGAAAATTGTAAGACTTTAGGTAATACCTTCTTGTCCATAAATCCATGGTATAGCCATCTTTAAAGTGTATCACTAAAACATAAATAGGTGTTTTTTTTGTTTTTTTTTTATCTTCAAGATCATAAGTGACAATACGACTGACACAGATTTGGATTATTGTGGGTTAAACTTCAGGATGTTTTTTTTTGTTTGTTTGTTTGTTTTCAAAGAAATCTTTATCAAAAATAGTTCAGGAACAGCTTCAATTTAATTTTTTATTTGTGTGTGTGCTTTTTCTAAGTGTTTTGGGCCACAATTTTAAGGGGTTATATTTGACCAAAATTAGCTCTTATATTTGTGGTGGCAGCGACGCATCTATGTTTTCTTTTAAAAAAACAATTTACAAGACAATAGAGGTTGAATCAGTTGAAAGTTTAAAAGAAATGAAAGTTAGAAGCACAAGTTAAGTTGCTGCAAACCCCGCTTGACATGTTTTCTTGATGGTGTAAAAGGTTTTTTTTCATGCTCAGATAGGCAGAGTTCGAATTAATGAATGCAGATTGCAACAAAAACACAATCTTCCCACAGTCGTGTCAGAGGGTGTGTGTCGGAGCTTTTCACAGCCCAAAAATTAGCGCTGGCAGATGAGGCTGCAGTTGGATGAAGAGTCGTCATGCTGTGGGGTTGATGAACTGTGGGAAGGACAGGAGCCCTCAGACACACACAGATTCCCGAACACGAGAATAATGTGTTTTTGCTTACATTAACATGGACATCCAAGAACTGCAATATGTTCCCACAATTCTTTGTTTTCTGTTTTTAAAGGCATTTCAGCGCCGCTCATTTCGGTACTTTTGGAAAACTCCTGGTAGTTTGATTCCCTACCTAGTGTCCATACAATAATCCACTGTTTCTACAAGACACCGTAATGATCGTAATGTTGTTTGTTGTTACTGTGTGGTAAGCAGAATCAATTATCTGTGGTTCTGTGTGAGTCTGACCACTGTGTGTGTATTTGTTTACCTCTCAGTATCCCAATCCGTCCATTTTCTGCCAGCTATTTAAAGAGACCAGGCTTCAGCTTTTCAAGCATACTCAGTGACTTTCAAAGATATTTTTAATATTCATCCTCAATGGTATCAGAAAAAAGGAGGTGTTTTAGTTGTAAAACATGGTAAAAATCCTGCCTCATTATCCTTCCTCTAAACAGTTACTCACTGCTTTGTGTTGGTCTGCAGGATCACAGTAAAAGTGTTTCCATATAGTTGATGAAGTTGACTATTTTAACCTCACAAAGTGTGAGAAAGTTCAATGAGTTTGAACACTTTTCCAAGGCAATGCTTCAGATTTCAGATGTTAGTTTAGCTACATGTTTCTGTAAGGCAGCATCCATTTATTTCTGAGGTCTGTCTCCAAAAGTGCCCTCGCTTTTAGTAGGTTTACCCAAACATCTAAAGAAGAAAACATATTTATTGTGATTTTTTTTTTTAAATCATCTTATTGTTTTATTAACTTCAACAACAGAAACAGAAAAAAATTAGGGGATTAAGTGATCCTATGGAAACCATTTTATAGAGTGGAAAAATCTTCCCAGGTTAATGAAACTTTGATTTTTCTTAATTTTATTTATGGAAAAAATTACTTATTTTATGGACCTTCAGTTCGACAGAAAATTTCATTACTGTTTTCCGTCATTCCCAAAACGTACCTATAGATGCCAGTAAAGGACTCTAAGTAGTAAAGTACAACTTTTTACAGCTGCAAGTAACATGAAGAGGTGGATTATCTGGTTATAATGATAGACTTTGACAAGCATACAAATAACAAAGTGCTAAATTGTGGAATCTGGATTAATGTAAATTTTTTAATGCTGGTACTGATTATAATCTGTATATAATCAGTTTTAGCTAAATTTTAGGTCTAATTTATTTCTGTTCTTCTGTCTGAAAGGAAAGTCATTTTTGTCAGAGCTCTGAAAAGAAGTTTATCATCCTGACTGCGTCGTATTTCCCTGCTCAACTCCTTTCTCCTTAAGACAAAAGATTCATATAATTTGAGCTGGGATTTCTTCCTTGTTGGTTGTCTCCAAACAACATTTTTTTCACTGATTAAACAAATTTATTTTATTTTTGTACGGGTTAGGTTTATGTCCTTCCCTCTATCAGCTTAGTTTTGGGTTTTATTTGGCAACGCTGAATGTCTCTAATGTGTTGTTTGTTCATAGTCCTCCGGCCCTTCTGTTTGTTTATGCAGGGCCAGTTTTGCCCTACACCACTTGCACAAATAATTATGCTCGCTAATGAAGGGGCCCGCAGCCACGACACTCGGTAAATGCCTTTCTGATGAGAAGCACTGGGAGACAGCAGGTGCAGGGTGGGCCTCCTAGGGACTAAGATTGAAGACCAGGAATCCAGGGTGCCCCGCCTGCCTTTCCTTTTCTCTAGATTTCTACTAGATAATAGTTTAAATTCTTATTGTTTTCTGTGCAGCAGGGATATAACTTAGTGGACTATGAGATAGGCATTACTTATAGGCTTTGTAAATTGGATAATGATTTAATAATTCTAATTTGGAATAAATATTTTCATATCTTTTACTTGTTTCTTCTACTTTTATACTTACTCCAATTGTTTCTATTACAAGAAGTCCATTAAGAACATTATTCCACTCCTAGATTTAAATTTATTGGATGCAATAAGACATTGCACAGAAACATATCATTTATTTAAACAAGTTTGGAGAACTGCTGCACACCACAGTCCCCTCTCTGCATCCTGCATATCTTGCACTGATGTTTTGTCCTCATCATCTCATCTAAAGGAAGAAAACAAGATCTTTTGACTCCTTCTTTTCTCCCATCTTCATTCTCCCCCTGTGGCTTCCATGGGTTTTGAGGGCAAACAAATAACAAAGCAAAACATTTATAGAGTCAGTGCTTAGATCTTGGCCCCCAGATCTCTACACTTAAAGCTGAGTGAATGAAGCATGTGGAGAGGGCCCATATGAAATCGACGGAGAGACATTTGGGTTTCTGCCTGCAAACTTAAATGCCACCCTCCCCTCTTCTGTCTTCCTCTCCAAAAACTTCATAAGCAGTAATATTCTTGTGTGAGCTTGAGTGTGAACAGGAGGTGATGACTGTTAGTATGGGTGTGTGTGTGTTGCAAATGGTATATAGCGCACATGTGTGTGCACATTTGCATGTGTGCGTGTGTTTGAGCAGGGTGGTGTCAGCTCGCTCCTTGCCACCCCATTTACTGTAGCTGTACCGCTGTGATCACAGACAGATGTATAAATCAAACCTCGCTTGATGGATTCATCAGGGTGGCGAAACGATCGCCTGAGAAGAACTCGCAACTCTCTTGGCATTCCGTGTTCTGACGGAAAGGGTATGCAAAGAGCCTAAATGGATGAACGCTTGATTAATTCTTTGCCAGAGATGTTGGCGACAGCAGGAAATGTGTTTTTGCTTTGACTGTGTTTGCACGGGAGTTTACGCACGCAGGGTGTGAGTTATGAGGCCCGAGTTTCGTACCTAAGGCTATTGTGCATAATGACGGCAGGTTGAGAGAGCTGCACGCAGCCGCTAAAGACTTGCCACCTGTGGAGTGGAGGCAACCAATGAGAGCGGGAGGAAGTGTGTGTGTGCGGATGCGCGTGCGTGTGAGGGGGTGTGTGGGTGTGTGTGCATGCTTGATGTTGTGTGCGTTGAGATCCATGTGGGAGAAAAGATAAAGCCGGATATGAACAGGCAAAGTGTGACAGAGAGACAGGTAGGCAGGTATAATGTCATTTATGCTGAAGATCTGATAAATGGACAAATCAATAAGTTTATATTCAAATAGGAAAACAGCTCAGGCATCCTGTAAAGACTTACACTTTAGTTACAGTGCTTTTGTCTTCAGAACTGACTTAATTATTTATAGCCTATATTCAACATCCCTGAGAGATTTGCGCCAATAATGTCATGAAAGCATCACACAGTTGCTGCAGATTTGTCAGCTTCACATCTATGATGCAAATCTGCCAAAAATGTTCTATCAGATTGAGATCTGGTGACTGTGGAGGTCGCTGACGTTCAGTGAACTTATCATGTTCAAGAGACAAGTTTGAGATGACTAGAGGTGCATCATCCTGCAGGAAAAAATCATCAGAAGATTAGTACACTCACTGTAGTATTAAACGGACTAACTCCCTTTTGTTAAAAACTAACAGAATTCACTGCAAAACATTGCTCACTCAAAACACATGTAGACTTAAGTTTGTTTTTTTTCTTCACAATTTACAGGTTGTCCAAAACCTAACTTGATATCCAAAAAATGTCAACTTCAATTAACAAACTTGAATAAAACATTTTTAATTGACAGCGATTTTCAGGAAATGTGTCGGAAACAGGTAGGTCATTAACATTTAGTGAGGACGAAAGTTTGTGCTACTCTTATAATTGTATTTGTAACAAGACTTTATTGGGCATCTTTTGATATGACTGAGATGCCGGCTGTTATTTAATAATTTTCTCTAAACGTCAGTAATATCTTAGTGCTGCTTTGTCAGTTTGCAGTGAGTCAGAAAATATCTTGATCATATCACTTGGTAATATTTAGCAGTGAGAAAATTTCATGGCTGGACTGTGTTCACTATCCTGGTCCCACACTGGAGTTCACCAAGCCTCTGATCTGAGCCCATGATTGGTCTGAACCAGTTTGCCTGCGTAGTAGCTGCTGGATTCCACATACCTGTGGCTATTGAAGTAATTGGAGCACCAGAAATTAACCGTTTAAAGAGGAGAGCAAATACATTTGGTAATATAATATACAGTATCAGTAGCCACAGCAGTTTCTGTTGACTGTCAACTCAAACAGACACATGTCAGTTAATAAATTGGGAGTAAACTTTGGGGTTCAGCAGAAAAACTGCAATATCTCAGCAAAACTTGGCATAAGAAACACTGGTTTCTGTGCATGCATCTTAATATTCCTAGAGACGGTTAGCAAGTGGATTTTAAATCTAACATGTTGATAATTTATAAGAAAAGGCAATCTGTGTGTCTGGGGGTGGCAGAGGGAGAAGGAGGAGGGGCAGCAATATGAGTAGTAATTTACTCAGTTAAGAACCAAATGGCAGACAGACTGTCGCCCTGCGTGTTATCGCAGAGCTTCGCACTCTGCTCGTTTTCTGACTCTGTTTCCCCGCTCCTGTGTGTAGTTCTGTGTGCAGATGCATGCAGTTGGCTTATAGAGTTGCGATCTGATCATTTCTTAGCAGAATGGGCTGTAAACGGTGGTGCCTTTATGGCTGTAATAGAGATTTTATGTGCACATGTTTGCTCATAAAGTCGGGTTACAGTAGATAACTGCAGGTGGATTAATCTGGGTAGCTGCATGTGCTGGGAGTCACATGTGTCCTTACTTGTGTATACCCATGTGAGTGAATATGTGTGTTTTATTGAATCTCGGGAGGCTTCATTGCACTCATCAGGATATCAGCGTTGAGGAATGGCAGTGTCAGTGAAGTGACAGTTGTGTGTGTGTGCAACGATTGATGTTCTTAAATCTGACAGCAGCCATATTGTGGTGAGAGAAGGGAGGGATGGAGGCTAGAGCAGAGGGAGGAGGACTGCAGCCCCCTCATCCTCGCAGGTTAATATTGACACAGCCTGGGCAGACACAATGCCTCAAGCAGTCATCAATCACCTTCAGTGGACTCATACAAACACATACACACACACTTGCTCTCAAATAATGAGAAGGACCACACACGTTTTGAAAGAACATGACAGAAACGCGTGTTCTAATATCCTCGGACGGCTTGAATATGTCGTTTAATGCACACAATCATGTAAAAAGCAACATTAACTTACTATGAATTTCTCTCTTTATGTGAAAGTTCAACTTAAATAAACACAACAACAATTTCCAAAACTTCACTAAGCAAACAGTTGTACAGCAAATGTAGATAAATCAAGCAAATATGTTTTCAAAAGTATCACTTTGTACACTTTATGCATATCCCGGCGTGGCAAATTATGATTGCAGTAACACTGTTGTTAATCATTTCAGAGGGAGCGAGAAAAAACAAGTTCCCTTGACAAACAAAACAATTAATTAATGCAACTTTCTAGCCATCAATCACAGAGGATGTCACTGAATTACCATAATCTGTGCATGGTGGCTGTTTTAAGAGCAAACAGTTAATTTCTAGACAATAAATCACAAAGTATCTTTCTACCCCTCTGTGCACTTTGACAGCTTCGTCTCTCATTACTACAGATGAAGACACACTTGAAACTACTTTTACTAAATAAAATTAAATCGAATGTGCAATAAAAGTAACAAAGTCTAACAAAGTTAGCAACAGATGTAAGCAAAATGTTTGGAATCAAAAAACTGTATTTGTAAGATTATGATGAGTAGAAAGAAATAGTGTCATATTTTTATATATTTTATATTTTTTCCTCCTTTCACATTCAGGACTGGCATAATCACGTGGATGACCTGAAATTATTCTGTCACCAGAATGGCTATGATGTTCTTGTGGCAGCCTTGTCCATCAATGATACAGTTCATCATCATCGCCAGCAGGTGGCTGTCTACTCAAACAACACAGAAATCCTAAACCAGGTAAATTCCAACCTGTCTGTGTAAAAAACTTTTTTTCAAAATCTTTTGTGCTCATTAAGACCTACAGAGAAAATCAGCAAAAAGTTCTAGTTTGCTGTAAATCCAGAATATTACCAGTAAAAACGTCACATTGTGTATTTTTGGTGATGATCTTTGCTAATTAAAAAACACAAATAGAAAAACAAGAAAAAACAGGATGTCACCATTTATTGACTCTGATTACAGATCTGTGCTGAGCTGGAGGAGTCCTCCAGCTGGTCTTTTTCTGGTGAAACAGAAGAAAGGGAAAATCTCCAGGTCTACCACATTCCAATAAACACATCCGGCCCTTCTGGTACTCTTCCTCTGCTACTGGAAGACATCCAGAGCATCCTGAAGGACTTTGTGAACCGGCGAAACTCTGTATTAGGCTGCCACCCCAGCAGCAGGACTTCCTCCACAGAGGGAGTAGCGGGCAGCGTGGAGTTTTCCCAGGGATCATCTGGCATCAACGACATGGACGGATCTGACACAGAGAGGGCAGATGGCAACGGAGATGTGGCAGCAGAAACAAGGTATTAAGTGCACTCAAGCTCAAAATTGTACACACCCCTGTTAAAAGACATGATTTGTAATATCAAAAAGAATAGGCCATTATAAATTATGTTCAAATTTATTCTGGCTGTGATGTGTCGCATTGCTTGTGCAGTTGAACTGAAAAACAATATGCTCAAAACAAGACTTATTTTGCTGGACTAAAGGCAAATGTGGCTCTTAGGATCATAAACTCCAACCCTATAGATTCCAGAACTATAGCCAGTGGAAAAACTGTGTTTGTCTGAAGAAGACTGTGGACAAAATAAGGTTGGAGAAGATGAAATCTAGATGTGTTATGCTGAAAAATATTTGTTTAGATTGTAACTGGATTATTGCAGGTTTCCCTCCCTCCATTAAATTGCAGAGTAAATGTCTCATTAAAGAGTGTAGAAGTTTTGAAATGATTCATCATGGTCTCATCCCAAAAACATTGGCATTTTAACAGGGATTTGTACTCTTTTGAGATCCACTATACTTAATTATGATTTAAACAATACTGCCACAGTTTAACTTTATTTTTTCAAACAGGGTGATTGCAGAGGGTGAAGAAGAGATGGGAGCTGTGGGAGTCGGTGTTAGTGGGGAGCTTTTGAGCCCTGACAGCGGTATGACCACCATCCGCAGCAGCCGCTCTTCCAAGGAGAGCTCTGTGTTCCTCAGTGACGACAGTCCAGCAGGTGAAGGTCCGGCTGGTGGACCAGGACTGCTCCTTCTGAGGAACCCTTCTCCTCTGGGGTTTTCGTCTCTCTCCCCTCCTGTCCCACCTGAGAGGAGGAAGCACCGCTCCAGCAAAAATAAGAAAGACAATTTCAATTTATTTAGCTTTGACCCACTTCATAGCAGGGACCAGCCACTGCCAGCGGACGGAGAACTGGTGGATTCTCTAGAAGGAGTTGATGAAGTGGAAAGAAGAGCTGGAAGCTCTAGCTTATCAGAGCTTGATGAGATGAGCTTGATTGATTTCTCTGCTCCAAACTCTATAGGAGGGCTAGAAAGTAGAAATTCCTCAATTGAACACCATAGTCAGATCTACGGGAATGAGATGATGGACACAATGGTTCCTCCAACTCCCGTGAACAGCCTGGTAGGTAGCCGCCCACCCAGCAGTTGTGGTGTCAGGTTTTTCCCAGAAGATGTTGTTGAGAGGATCAATGGCCTACAGCACAAAGACAGTGTATCATCATCCCTGTCAGAGACTTGGGATGACCTGAGCAGTGAAACACAAGCAGCAGCTTTCTCCAGTGACATTAGTGCATTAAATAAGGTCCGCAGTTCAGGCAGTCCTCAGAATGTTTTAAATGAAGTAAAAGACTCAATGGGTGATGCAACAGAAAGAGATATTGTAGACCAAATATCAAAGCCAGATGCTGCCTGTCAGAGGGCAAAGACTCTTGAACCTCAGCTTAGTTTGATCACTGAGCAGACTGAAACATGTGAAAACTGGAACCCAGACTATGTACTTAGGGATCAGTGGGACCCCGCGACCTTGGCTGATCTTCAGTTAACGCCACCCGATGATGGTGTGTTTTTAAAACCCAAAGCTACTGGAGAAAAACATTTTACACCCTCTGTATTGAAAAAGAAACTCACCCTAGACACTTTAACACCAGAAACATCTAAAGAAGAGGATGAAGGTAAAATACCAGGCCAACAAATGGAGCTCCTAGACTTTTGGACGTACTCTGCCCAAAAGGGATTTCTGAAATCCGACAGCGGAACGACCACCTCCTACCCTGAATCTCTGGATATGTGGAATATGACGATTAGGGATGACAGTCTCTCACCTCTAACTACTCCAGACAATTTGTCTGAAAATGCAGGATCTTTTAGCGGGCTGAACGCTGTTATGGGGAAAGATGCATCACTGGAAAGTCCACTGGGATATTCTGATGGTGGCATGGCGATGTGGAACACCACCATTCAGGAAGAAAGCTCCTCCACAACAACGACCCCCGAAGGACCTGAACATGAAAAAGATCTGGCATGCGTCGGATTGTTGGTAGCTAATTCTTCTCCTGAGACAGAGGAAAAAGGGGACCTTCAGTCACCTGAAGATGATAACTGGAGAGGCGTTGATCACAATGTGAAAATAGTCATAGAAACAGCTGACAGTGGATCACAGGGGGAGGAAATGACCAACAATGACATGCAAAGTGTACAGAGAGAGCTTTTAGAAACTGAAATTTGGAACTTGGGTTCTGCACAATCAGATGTTGAATCTTCACCTCACGGAAGCACTGACTTATGGAAATTACCTGTTCATGGCATGGTCACATCCACCTCTGAATATGACAACGTCGGAGCTGGGGGATGGAGCCGCACATCCTCCCCTGACAACATCGCCAGCCCTGTAGTGGACCTGATACATCTAGAGGAGCAATCTAGCCCTTTTATAGCAGTACCCAGTCTGTTTCAGAATCAGAGAACTGATCTTCTGGGAGAAACACAGGCAGATCTAGACAGAGATCAGACAGAAACCCAAATGTTTGTATTTGACAAAGAGTTTGATAATCTTACAGGTAGCACAGAAGTGGAGAGTAAGTCCAAAAACATTAGCAATGATGTCTTTGAGGATGCTGATTGGATGGAACAATCCAGTGAGCATTCTCCATTTGTTTTAGTAGATCAGTCTACTGTCACACAACTCATTTCAGAAAGTCCCAGAGAAGATGCTAAAACCCAAGTCCAGACTCCCCAGTCACTGTGTCTAAGCCACCTGGATGGAGATGGCCTTCTATCAAAGAGACATGATGGATCAGACTCAGCCTCATCATTAGATATGACCATCAAAATGGCCAACAATGTACAGGAGAGGTCTCCAGCTGAAAACCAAGAGCTGGGCCAAAACAAAAACAAAATACCAGAAGAAATATCTTTGAGCTGTTCTCCAATGGGCGAAAGAGAAACACAAAGTAGCCCTAGTAGTCTTCACTCAGGTCATCAGAATAACCATGAGACTAGTTCTGATGGAGACTCATTCTCAACCTTAGAAATGGAGTACATTGTCATGCCTGGAGCAGTAAAGGAAACTAACAGGGAGTCTGCAAATGAGATTACACAGGAAGACAAGCAATCTAAAGTGAAATGGAGCCCCATGGAGACATTCAGCATGCTTTCCTATGCTGCCACTGCACTGAGCTCTCACACCAAATTTGCACATGATGAAAACCTGGACAATATTCAGCAAAGCAGTCAACAACAGACCAGAAGAGCTGAAAGCAAATCCGTGTCATCTGAGTCAACCAGTCCTTACCAATCCACCCTTGATTATAACCCTGACCATCACATACTGCCAGGAAAGTCCATGTCTGACCAGTCAAAAAAGATATCTGAAGCTTTCCACCAATCAAATTTTGGACAAACAGAAGAATCAAACTCTGAAAATGAGTCTGGGTTAGCTGCCAGAAGTGTGTCTCCTTCCCTAAGATATCCATCTGATCATTTCCTGAAGACCAGAGAGGAAGTCTATGTCCATTCACAGATCTCAATGGAGGATTCTGATGAAGGTGGGCAATCACCATCAGCTCATCCGCCAAGCTCTGCTTCTTTGGCTGACTTTAAACTCTGGGGAGGCCAGTTAGTCAGTCAGGATGCACCTCAAGCAACATCTGAAGCCCAGTCCCCAACACTCTCTAACAGTTCAGTCTCTCAAAACACCTCTCTGGTAAATTCCCCGGTAAATGAGCTGTGTTTTTCCACTGATAAAGGACTTGGCTTACCATTTTCTGGAGATTTAATGGAAGAGGAGCAGGAAGATGATGATACAGAGTCCACTGCCCTGCCAAAATGTAGCTCAGAAGAACTACGTGAAAGGAAAGAAAGAGAAGGGTTTGAACCTCCTGACCTCTTGAGTTTTACTGAGGACCTTATTGAAGCTCCCATGTTTCAACAAACAGATTTAGAAACTATTGAACAAAAGAATGATGGGTTTCTACTTAACAGAGAGGTCTACTATGATTCACAATTCATAAGGATGGAGGAGCAACAGATTGAAAATCATGAAGCTCATGGAAACATCGATTCACCTGTTTTAAGGTAAGCTTCCCCACACATAAAATATTGATCTAATAAATAGGTTTTATTTCTTTAAAATCAGGGAAGATACCTTAGTATATTCTTAACCTTTTTTATTTTTTTTTACATATTTCATATATTCCATTCCATTCTTCCTGTTTTCTGCTGGGTTTTGCTAGCTTTTCACTTGAGTCTTTTAGGGAAAAAAAAATTGGCATCACTGACAACCCTGTCCTAATTGAGCTGGACAGTTCTCCCCAGGATATTGGTATAGCGAAGAGTGTTTGTGTGTGTACACATGTGGGGTGGATGAGTGAAAAATGAGTGCTATATCAGTAGTGTAATGGGAATCTATGTCTGTATCAGTGTGAGGAGATAAAGAGCTGTACATATGTATCTGAGTGCATATGATGTGTGTTTAGCATCGAGGGTTGATCTGCAGCTCTGCGTTTTGTTTTTTATAAATCAGTTTACGCCTCATTAAATATGCATTACCTGCTTCATTACAGCTGGAGCCCCTCCACTGCTTATGGAAATGGCTCCCCTTGCTTTATAACAAGGTGCTGGCATACATGTGTATTAGCAAGGGAAAGTTTGCATATGTAAAATCAGGTGCAACAGAGAATACCTTGTCCATGTGGCTTTAATTTTGCATTAAAATGCAAAGTATGCATTTCTGCAGGGCTTTGTTAAGTTGAAAGGCAGAGGTTTTCAAAACAGAATTGCATATATTTTGTTTGCATCTAAATAGTATGTGAGAATGTTAGGATCACTTACACTTATTTCAAGATTAAAGATGAAAGAAGAGAAAAAAGTGGAAAAGAAAGAGATCAATAACAAAGTGAAAATGACACTGGCACAACACCTAAGACAGCCAGGCTTGTTTATATATGCTCATAACTTCATACTTTAGAATAAGATTGAATAACAAGAAACCATTTTTCTGGGTTAGAAAAAACACAGCGGTTTCAGAATCCCACCTTTTCTTCTAGATTTCGTTTCCACTTTGTACTTAATATTTTGTCTTGACAGAAAAGAATTTAACTTTTTTTCTCAACATTATTCTTGAATTTAGGTCTTGACCTTATGTGTAATGGAAAAGAAAAATAAATAACCATTTTTCCCCCCCAACCAACCCTAAATATCTGTATTGTATGGCAAATACAATACATATATTGTATCTGCCAATACAATATCTGTATTGGCAGATAAAATATCTGCCAATACAGATAAAATATAAGTTTATCTGTATTGGCAAAATAATATGTGCAATTATCCTTGAAAGATTAATATGTTGGTGTATTTGGCCAACCAGAAGTTGTAGATACTCAGACTCAGTTTAGATAATAGTTTCTGAGATGCAGTCCTGCAAACAAATATACTTTAAGTATATTGTCAACTCTTAACAATGATGCAATGCATTCTTTTTTAAATATCATGTGATGAAAAAACTAATTCTAATTCTATGTAATTGGGATATATTCACCTTATTCCTAGGTCCCGTGATGCATTGGATGAATTGTATTGGCGACTTCTGGTTTGGTGTTTTTATAATCAAATGGCCTCTTAAATATGGAATAAAATCGTGTGGGATCAGCAACTTTTACATCTTAAAGAGGATAATGTTGTCATACCAGTCAGCTAAACTATTCATCTTTGAAAGATTTTGTTGGATGGCCTGAAGAAATGGACTCTGATTATGTATACAGATGTATATATTTACTGTTGCAATGACAATTTTGCAAATAAGAAGAGTGTAGCATTTAGATTTTAAGTTAAATCTTCAGCATTAATGCATTGCCACTTTTATAGTTTGATCCAAACAAAGGATCCCCAGCTTAGAATGTAACTTCATCAGAAGGTCTTCTTGTCCTTCTCCCTCCAACAGGACATCAAAAACTGAGATATTCCTAAGGTTTTAATGTCAAGATTGAAGGAAAGGCCACAGGCAAAAGAAGTGAGACGTTAAAAGGAGACCCAGAGAAGAGAAATAAGAAAAGTTTAATACATGTGTCTCTCTCTCTCTCTCTCAGTGATGTCTCTGAGGGCAATTGCTTAGTTTTTTCCTGTGCAGTACTGCCATCAACAGATCATTCTAATAACTGCACAAATTTCATGCATCTGTTTTTGCATTTATGAAGAGAAAGAGAATAAGTTGCGAAAATATAAAAACAGACCCCTACTATAGATCCTTGACACATAAATACATAAATCTATTGGATTTTCCAACAGATAATTTGAGTTCTCGAAGTATTAAACGTACAATACTGATAAGATAAATTCTTCTTCCTTTTTCTTTTCTTCTTTGGTTACTCTGTAATGCAAAAGTGGTTATTTTATTTGTAGAAATATTTCTATTAGTTAAACAGATGCATCCGAAGTGTCTTTAAACTAGGTGACATTGTTTTATTAGCTTTTAACCACACTTTGTTGCTTTCAAATTCGGTAGTATTATCGTTTTAAATAAGTTAGATATAATGTATGAAGTATTGCCTAAAAATAAAGTGAGGTATTGTTGAATGAGTGTCACTGTGTCCCATATGTATTTGCACTGATCCCAGATCCCTTATCCCCGTAACAGAAGACACCAAGACAGAACATGTCAGCCATCTTCTCAGCCGATTAATGAAAACGCTGCATCCGATCTGAACACAAGTCTTGTTCAAAACAAGTATGGGTACAACTACCACCACATCGACCAAAGAACTGAAAACCACCATGTTCACCCACCCTGCGCGATAACCAAGCCTGAAAGGCCGCAGAGCACCTCAGATGTTTACGCTGAGTTCACAACCGATGCACAGGCCGAGTATTTCAGAGCCGAGCAGATCGAGAACCAAACTGGAGCCAGCGCCCATCAAAGCCTGGATTTTAAGTGCCAGTACATCACTGACAACACATATGTGGAAGAACCCACCAGCAGCTCTGAACTCCGGCACTCTCAATATGAAGCTGGAGGAAACCCTGGGACAGAAGATCGTGCTCGATATGTTCACTTTTGTCTGTCAAGGTGAGCTGCTCCAGAAAATAAGTTCTATTTCTGGATTTTGATTCCATCCTTTTCAATTACCCAATACGATTATGTTGAAAGTGAAAATAAAAATCTGCCTTAAATGAAAAAAAATACAAATTGTTGCATTTTAATTAACAAAAAACATTACTTGTGATTGACCAAGGTTTTGTGCATCACTCCTATCATTACTATACCTCCAGCATAATGACTTCCTGTTGCAGTCTTCACCACTGTTCCTTTAATCATTTGCCCAGTAGATTGTGTGCAACACACTCACTTATTGCACATTCGATTTTCTTTTTTCTTTGCACAGTTCACCGCTTCTTATTTGGAATCTTTGTAGATAAGGCCCCATAATTGAAAAATTTACTCTTTTGACGGGGTCTAAAAATGACAAAAGTAGTAGAAAAAGACAATGAATCTACTGTGCTATGCCTTCCGAAGATCCTTTTTTTTTCTAATGAGACACTAAAATAAAGCCTGTGTTTAGATAAATATTTGTTTAGGGGGTGCACTGGTCATACTGTTCCCATTAGTAGTTCCAGTATTGTGCTCATTTTGTCCCACACTGGAATAATGTCCCACCCCCTCTTTGGGATGCATGACCCTCCCCTGTTTATCACTGCTTGTGTGCGTGTGTGTGTGTGTGTCTATTTGCATACATGCACAATAGGCCTTTCCGCTAATTAACTAGTCATGTGACCTACTGTGGAAAGTCTGGTTCGGAGGACACTGTGGTGACAAAAAGGTAACAATCTAAATTTCTGTAAAAGAAAAAGAAATCTTGTGCATGTGTCTTCATGTGTGTCTCTGTGTGTCCAGCCATCTCTGTAGTGCTTTTCTCCATTGTTAGCGGTCTGTATGCTAATCAGAATCTATTAGAGGGGCTATAGTTGGAGGGAGGTGGTAACACTGCACGGTATTGTGTTCTCGGCCCACACGTGCAGCCTGGGAATGAAGCAGCGGGTCAGTTTCTCTCCATCTGCTTTGTCACGTCTGTAATCCTTCATGTCTTGAGACAAATGAATGGATTTTAGATTCTGTTTTATTCAGTGTCATGGGAACAGCTCTGTTCTTTTGCTTTGGAGATAGATGATTGTCTTTGCCTTGTTTGGCCCTGTACTGTGTGTAGTAGTGCCTCTGGTGGCATTGGTCATAGCAATGATAGTTTATGTCATGGCTCACTATTGTATTTCTTTGCCTCTGAGCAGAAACTCCCATCAGGGAGAAGGGGAAGCAGCGACGATGATGAAGATGGACTCCAGTGAAGAAGCAGCTGAGAAGCTGGAAGACAGGGAAGGTAATTAAACCCAAAACAGAATAATAAAACTTGTATTGTTTTCACTTCTCAAAATCTTCTGCACGCGTTTTAGTTGTTAAAGGTGATTTATGGTACAAAAAAAGGCAAAAATAAAAGCCCTCAAAAGGGAAATCAGTCCCTGATTTTCACTCTGACTGAAAATTTTCCTGTTTGCCTCCATAAACAAGTTTGTACTCACAACTCGATTTTCTTTTCACCTACTTATTTGTTATTAACCATGGACATACATAATCAAAATAATAAATTTTGATTATGTATATTTCAGTTAATTTATGCATAATTACATTTTTACTACACCATTTTTGGGGTTTCTGATTTTTTTTAGCTCTTTTTATGAAGGGACATTTTGGCAAATTTGTCCTGTAAAATTATTTGTTTAGCACATTTCAGCAACAGCGTAGTTCTAACACTTTTCATTATTATTTCAATAATATTTACAAACAAATGACAAAAAAGATACATTGCATTACAGTGGCAGAATAAAGAGAAGTAATGAAAAGTTTGAATCCAGATGAGAATTAATCTATTTTCCAGAGTTTATACAACAGTCTACACTTACAACTGGGTATAGTCAATCATACTAGCATCTCTGTCTGTTCCTGGTATCTTTCAAGAATATGTCTATACCAACTATGCCACTGAAATCGTTGTACAGATCCCTCCTCTTCAGCAGACACTTCAGCTGGATCAAACCAAAGGAAGAAGCTGTCGGCTCCGCCAATGAACCTATCACTGGAACGCAGTGAGGGGTCTCTTCTTTCAGAAGATGCTCTGGACACGGATGATGATGACTTGGACACTGGAGACGATCTGGATGCCAGCATAGATGGGATAGACACACCTGATGAGGCAGACTCACTCGAAATGAATGTCCAGGGTAAGAAATGAGCCCAAAGACTCAATGCAAATATGGCACATGAGCATGAGGGTCTTACAAAAGTCTTCATACTCCTCAAAATATCACACATTTATCACAAAGCAACAAAATACTCAATCTATTTAATTGGGATTTTATGTGATAACACAAAGTTATAGAGATTTGTAAGGTGCAACCAAAACTACATATGGTTTTAAGATACTTGACATAATTAGCTTCTCTTGAAGTTGCAGCTGAGAGCTTTTTGTGGAATGTGTCTCCTACCTTATCACATCTGGAGACTGAGATATTTGCAAAATTACTGTAGGTTTATGGTATCTGTGAACATCAGTTGTGAAGTTTTGCTGCAGAATTTCAATTTGATTTTGATCTGAACATTGATTTACTCATCCTAACAGGAGAACTTGCTTTGGTCTAAACTCATTTTTGTCCTGACTGTAAGTTTAGGACTGAAAGGTAGAAGTCTTTCACAGCCTCTCCTAGGTTTTCTTCCAGGATTGCTCTATGTTTAGCTCCATCACCCTACAAACGTTGTTCAGCTTCCCCGTCCCTGCAAAAGTAAACAAAAAGAAAAAAAAAATTACAGAAAAGAGTCCCACATTATAATGCTGCCACCACCACATGCCAAATGGAAGGTGGAGAGCATGTGCAGTGTTTATATTTTTTAGAAAGTTCAGTTTTGGTCTCATCCCCTACTAAAAATGTGATTTCTGGTGATTCTCTATTAATAACAGCTTTCTTTCTGATACTCTTTGATAAAGACCATATTTGTGGAGTGCTGTGACTTTTAGTTTTCAGACATGTCTTGGCTGGTCTTTAGTTATGTCCAAGTCTTCATTTTCAGATGAAGGATTGGACAGTTTTCTATGAGCTTGGAGTATTGATTTACAGCCGTATCTCTTTTTAAAGTTTCTCCCTTATTTGGTATTTCTCTCGTATCATTAATGTCACCAACGACAGAGTCAGAAGAGGCTGGTTTGGGTGCAAGAGCAGCGTCAGGTGATGCCGCAGCAGAGCGTCTAGGAGAGGAAAAGGGAGACGACCGGCTGTGGAGGAATGTGGTAATAGGAGAGCAGGAGCATCGCATTGATATGAAATGCATTCAGCCATACAAGAAAGTCATTTCCCATGGAGGTATGGAAACACAAATGGTTGGCATCAGTTTTCCGTGTAAGACTTGTCTCTTCTGTTCATTTTATTGTCTCACAATTTTCCAAAACAGCAAAGCTTCACCCTTTGTTTTGTAGATTCATGTCATCATTTGGGAAAATGCTGAACTCTACTTTTTCTGGTTTAAGTTAATGTCAGTATTTATATAGTTTGTCACTGAACCCTGTTGTTTTTCCTAAGCTTCTTTTCTATAATTTTATCCATTTACATTGACGTGGGATAATAAAGAGAAGCTTTTTATTTGCTTCTCAGTGCTCTATCTGTGTTTTCGGTTCCTCTCTGCCTTTTGAGTATGACTGCAATATTATTTGTGTCAAACTAGAAAGTCACTGAATGTCCCATTTATTCCAGAGCTAATAAATATGGAAACAGAAAAAAAGGTGTTTTGATAAATTTCCGCAAACTGAGAACTAGTGTGGTGACTTTTCTTGTTTTGCAGGTTACTATGCTGATAAGAATGCCATCATCGTGTTTGCAGCTTGTTTCCTCCCAGACAGTGACTGTGAAAATTATAACTATGTCATGGAAAACCTTTTTCTGTAAGTTAAACTTTCCAATCTCCCCGATTTCATGTAAACGTTCAGAGCAGCCATGATGCCCACATCTAATATCAAAACCACAGACATTGATTCACTGAATTGGCTTCATAAGATCTGGGGTTTGATATGGTTTTATCTTGAACTGGCCCTAGAAAGTGATGCTGAAATGAGGAAGCATTTTATTTTATTTATTTTTTTATTTTTCTTTTAAGATTTTTTGAGGCTCTAGTGGCCTTTATTTGAAAGTAGCTTGACAGGAAATTAGGGATTGAGAGAGGGAGAAGACATGCGGCAAATGTCGCCAGGCTGGGAATTGAACCTGCGACTACCAGCATGAGGACTAAAGCCTCCATATGCGGGTTGTGCTTTGCACCTGCGCCACCACAGCACCCATGAGGAAGCATTTTCTCATTAATTTAAAACCAACAATGTTAGACCCAGAATCCCATAATATTATGTACCATTATTATTTTCTTATTGTTATAAAGGTAACGTGATAAATCCAGGTGCAATTTCCTTCTTCTCGCAGCTATGTAATCAGTACGTTAGAGCTAATGGTGGCAGAGGATTACATGATTGTGTACTTGAATGGAGCGACTCCTCGAAGAAGAATGCCGGGTTTCACCTGGATGAAAAGGTGCTACCAGATGATAGACCGAAGGTATTACACAAGTGCTTGGTTTCTCATTTTCTATATGATTACATATTGGACATTTCAAGATCGAAGCCTAACTTAGGTCTTAAAATAATTTCAGATAATTTTCAGGTAATTGACAACTAAGTGATCTGTGGTTACCTTTTTTGTAAAGTTTTCTCACAAGCTAACACTGTAAATTAATATGTATTGTCGTTGTCCAATAGTGAATGTTTTGTAGTTTAAAAAAACATTTTTTTCTAATTGAGATCGAAATAGGATAAAAATTGATGGTGTTGTCTATTTTAAGATTATAAGAGAAGGTTTGAGGTCTTTCTGAGCAAAAACATGATTTTTGACAGTCAGTACTAAAAACCTGGCAAACAGTAGGTGAAGATTGATGCATCTCTGATCCAGTTTCCTCACGTTTTTAGCAGACATGCTCAATATGCTATGGTCAGGTTTTAAACAAAAAATTTGTTAAAAAGCTGTCACAGTCCACAGAAAAACTTTAAAATATCTTCAGAGAGCATGAACATAGCTGTTTGTCTCAATAAGCTTTATGATGTTTAGTTTTCTCTCTCTTTTTGCTGCAGACTGAAGAAAAACCTAAAGATGTTCATCATTGTCCATCCTTCCTGGTTTATTCGGACTTTGCTGGGACTCACCAGGCCCTTCATAAGGTCTCACTGTTACTTTTACTTACACTGTAAATATGGACATAAAATGCAACGATGAATATCATCATACAGTGCTGGATATCGACTTACACTGAAATCTTTTTGATTCCTCTTTTTGTACAGCTCAAAGTTCAGCAGTAAGATCAAGTATGTTCACAGCCTGCAGGAGCTCGGAGAAATAATCCCAATGGAGTACGTCCACATTCCTCCCAGCATCATGGAGTGAGTCTTTGTCAGCACTACATAAAACTATCATGAGAGAATAATAACGCATGTTGCCTCTGTGTATGTGGACCAGGTTGTTTGAATATTTTGAAAGGGAAATTGCCTCAGATTCCAATCTTGCACGCCTAAACCTGACTTATAGGCATCAGTGCAGGACGCTTGCTTGTAAACATTTTACAAAACAATGTTTGCCTTAATGTATTGCAATCAACTGTGTGAAAGGTTTCCATGATAATAGCCTCCTCATTTGAATCTGCTGGTTTTGTGAAAATCTAAACCAGCAGATTCTGACTGACATTTGACTTTCCTGCATCCGTCCCAAAATCAGCTGCTTTTTTACATTTTAATATTTCTCTTAGTCCAGGAACTGACTTTCAGTGTGAATTATCAATTTTGAACTCGTGTGTCACATTTAAATAAACAGCACGTTGCACCTGTTAGCATGTGATAATAGTAAAATTCAGTAGCGCACACAAGGCAAGTCTGGCTCCGGGTTCTGTGGAACTTCCTTCTGTCCTTACAAGACCAGTGTCCAAATCAGAAACAAGCTGAATTTATGGGGTTGATGTTAATAAGTTCCTACATGGTAAAGATTCTCAGGTATTTTAACTCCAGTTGAGTAACTTTAATTCTGGTGTTTATTGTTCACAAATAAAATAACCAAGATTTTCACTTTTTCCCATCACTTTTTAAAAAATATTCAGCGCTCCTAATAATTTGCAGTGTGTACCAGTAATGATTATTATTTTACAAGATTGAATATTTCAATTAAGCTCTTAACATCCATTTTTTTTTGTCTCCCAGTCTGTTTCTTCTTTTATTTGTTTCATGTGATTTTCTAATAAAAAATGCTCTCATTGGGAGCCATTGATTTGTATTACCAAAAAACTATAAATACCTGTCCCTTTCATCTTTACCATATTTACTTTAGGGCTGATGAAGGGAGAAAAAATAAAATTGGTCAATAACAAATGAGAACTGCCTACTAGGGAATCATGAGCTGATTAGCTAAAATATTTAGCTAATCAAATTTTTAGTAAACACACAATTCCTAGATGCATTTTTGTTTATCAAGTATCATCTACAGTCAGCCAGATTGTTTAAACTTCCGGTCTCATAGAAAGATTGAGTGCTGTCAAAACAGAAAATGCAACAAGAAAAAGAAAAGATAAACAGATGTTAGCAAGTCATGTCGGCTTGATTACATCGGCTGACCATTTGTATTCATCAGACAGGGAGGTATTCAGTGAAAATGCTCTATGGAAGATTAGAACAAGCCATCGCTTGTTTGACAGCAATAAAAAATGCATGTTATGAATGTGTGCTGATATTTTTATTCATCTCTTGTTAACGTTAACCATTACTAACTCTTTCCGACAAGTGTTGAAGCAATTACAGATCGCATTAACTTTCGGCTATGCTTTGCTTATTAATTATGATCATCAGTAAAGAAAGCACTAATAATTTTATATTAAGTAGTTCTCACGCAGTAGACCAACTCCCACCTCACAACATGCTACACTGTAAAAGTACCACTGTTAAGGCTGCAGTTTGAAACAACCTATTTTAGTGAAGATGTTGCTGCAGTGCCTAATAAAACACAAAATCCTTCAAAAAAAATGTTACTAGCTTGTACTTTGAACATCAGTCAGTCAGTGTATCAGTTAATAATTTAATAGTTTAATAGTAATTAGAGCTGGAACTGACAAATGGCTAACTGGAAGGTTAGGAACACAGCAGACAGGTTAAATAGAAAGTTGTGGAAAGTAGAGTTGGGTTAAAAACAATAGGAAACTAACAGTGTTCGTCCCACTGAGAAACTATTTTGCATTTCAAACAAATCTTCTCTTTTGAAAAATATGTAATATGAGAATGATACTTAAATCCTCAAGGACATGTAAGTCGCTCTTATCAAGTAAATATTTACAACATATGTAAGTGGCAAATCTGCGCAGCACTAACGCGCCATTTAGCAACAAACTAAACATCACTGAAACATGATCAGGATCAGCCCGCCTCTGTTGAGCTAACCAGACACCTGCAGAAAAAATGCAAATTTAGCAGGGACCAGCAGGAAGCATGTTGGAGAAGGGAAGTTAGTCATAAATGCTTCATATTCTGACCACCATTTATGAGGAAAGCAAATATGCTTGAACTGTGTAAAAAAAGCAACTGAGCTTCTGTTTTTCCAAACGAATGGAAGAACATAAAAGCTTCCCTGGCGAGATTTAAATCAAAGTCACGGGTTCATATGTAAACATGAGTTGACTAAAAGCATTTGCTTCCTTATCCTAGTGAGTGTATATTTTGTCTCAAATTCATAGCCAAAGAAAAAGTTTCCCTGCAGTAAATGTTCCCCTCTTCCTTTTTGTCTTCTGTCTCCTGCAGAGTGGACAAAGGGAAATCAGCTGTTTGAGAAGGCACTTGGATGCTGCCTCGTTTCTCCCTGTATTTTTGCTGTACTGTCTGCCACAGCATGTCCGAGTATGAAAGCTTGCAGCATGATTAGTGCGGCACATAGTTGTTGCCTTGCAACTATTGGTGAATCGGAGGGGATGGTGCCATAAAGCCAACATGGTATGATCACGTCGTCTTTGTGGAGAGTTTCTGGTTAAAGGGTGCATAGATGGTGGTGACTGCCACTGTGCTGAAAGGGAGGAAAGCTTTGTCCCATTGTCACATCACTTAACTAAGTTCACCATCTCTTCCTCTGTGTTTATTTAAATATAATTAACACATTTACAGCTATCCTTCACTGTATATTAAAAGGCATTTATATTATTGTGTATTTTCTGAAGTCACAGTTGCAATTTGGACTCAAAGTTCGCAGAAAGCCTCTGCTCTCCCTCTGCCATCAGGGTATTGTGCTGTTAGATCTCTAAGAAGTCTCTGTTTCACTATTAAACAGAGACTAGCTGTTTTATCTGTTTAGACTATGGTCTCAGTCGATCAGCTTTTGAAAAAACAATAAATTGGCCTTAAATATTAGGACTATTTTATAAGCAGTGTGACCTGCACTTGCATGATGCTGAAAGGCGGATGTGGTTGACCCCATAAAAGAGAAGGACGTTTTGTTGAGTAAGAATTGTGATTTTTTTTCTGTGTGCCGAGATGTAAGTCAACACTTGATTTGTTTATTAATAAACTGAGCTGTTCTTTCCTCCAGCTCCACTGTGTCACTGTGAAAACATCCATACGGTCACCAGAATTTAATCTCTGTCGTGAAATTAAAAGGTTATCAGAGAAAAACAATTGGAGTGGAGTTTTCCCATGTTCCAAACGTGTTCCATGTTTCCTATCAGCTGTTTGTAATGATCACTTATTAATGGTGAAACCAAAGGGAACATGGTTTTACTACTGGCTCCATTATGATGAATGTGAGGTGTGGTTGAAGTTCATCCTTTGTGTAAGATGAACCGTTGGGTGACAAACTTAAGTACTTTATGTTCCTTCATGCAAAGATAATAGCCACAGTGAAGACTCGGTAATGTATGCTTTTACTCATAAATGTTTATATGTAACTGGCATATGTGGTGGGAAAATAATTATTAGTTAACATCTGCTGATCATGTTATTTTAAATGCTTGTCAACTCTCACCAAAAGAACCTGTTTGGGCAACACAAAGGTTGGAAGTTGTTTTCCTTCAGCTACATGGGAGCCAGACTGTTTACCATGTTTTGGATCCCTGGTCCCTGGTATAAAACTCATGTGTTGACTCTGCCTGACAGAGCTTTTCATTCAGAACCTCTTCATTTTTGATTGTCTTACAAGCTCTCTGTACAATGCAATACACACATAAACCTGACAGTGATTGGAAATTAATTTTTTTCCACTGCACTAATATTTATTTGTTGTAGAGATCAGAAAATTGTGGACTTCATTAAATACATTTTCCTCCTGACCATTAGCTTGTTGTGTTTCATTTGTTTCCAATACTTTCCAGCAGCATTTATATTAACACACAGTGACACAAATCTAGCTGTTTCTATTTTGTCATTGAGATACTTGATAAATATTTTTCCAAATCTTCTATTGGGTAATTTTCCTTTTTTGTTTTCTTCAGTATTGGGGGGAGAAGAAATGTTACAGTTGTCATTTTGTCAGAGAGCATGATACTCTTTTACTCTTTGCTAGTGGTTGGGTGAAATTATTTATTACCAAGCAATTTTTACTTGTTCTTTCCATATCATAATGACTAGAGAAACTACCTAAATGACTCCGACCAAAAGTTAATTTTTTTTTCTGAACCTCAATGACACGGCCACTGGATCTTCTCTATCCCTGCTGTAGCCCATGACAGGTTAAAAGTTTTGGTATTTTTGTTTGTTTTTTGTAGTGATTGTTTTACTTTTATTTGCGCAAAGAAACTAAGCATATAATATTTTGGTAAAACACAAAATTTATTCTGTTTTTTATTGAAAAGGGATTTATAAATTGTACAACAATTTAGAAATTGTTATACAACAATTATAAATACATAAAACTATTATGTACATCCAAAACATAAGAGTTTTGTATGTTCAACTTATTAAAAGAAAAGAAAATACATTTTCTGACTTTTATGGGTCAGTTGTTTTTCTATTTCTTGGAAAAGGAAATAGTTGCATATTCACAGAATAGACATCCATCCATCCATCCATTTTCTGTTCACCCTTCGTCCCTTAATGGGGTCGGGAGGGGTGCTGGTGCCGATCTCCAGCTACGTTCCAGGTGAGAGGCGGGGTACACCCTGGACAGGTCACCAGTCTGTCGCAGGGCAACACAGAGACACACAGGACAAACAACCACGCACTCACACCTAGGGACAATTTGGAGAGGCCAATCAACCTGACAGTCATGTTTTTGGACTGTGGGAGGAAGACGGAGAACCCGGAGAGAACCCACGCATGCACAGGGAGAACATGCAAACTCCGTGCAGAAAGACCCCGGGCCGGGAAT
>CAEGAE010083382.1:0-10241 GCA_903067095.1 Girardinus metallicus | reverse complement strand
TAGAAATGGACTCATTTATCTCCTTCCCGGCTACCAGCAATGTGGGCTGCTGACGCTGAGCTGCTGTTGGTGTCAAGCTCTCGGTTACACAGAAGAAGCTGGAAGACATTACGTTCTGTCTGTTGTTTACATTTCCGCACCGTACAGAACAAATGTGTTGGAGTGGGTTGTTTACAACCCATCAGATATGGAGCGGCAGCATCATTTCTTTGGGATCATTCTTTATTCTATTTTTATGCTAACGTGTAAAATTATTAAACCAAAATTATTTCTTTGTAGCACTTCTCCAAGCAGGCAAAATTTCTTGTCACATTTTACAACAGCAGCTGCAGCAGCAAATGTCTGTAAGTTACATTTAAGATATTTTAAAGATATTTTTAAGTCATGATTCAAACTTTTTAACATGATAGAATGATGGAAAACCCGACTTACATGAATGGCTTTAATATACCATTGTCAATCTAAACTTAATATTTCACTATTAAAATCCCTGTTTTAACCCCCAGCCTCTTATAGATACACTTCCTTCGTCCGTCACGGCGCCTCCAATGATTAAGTGACGCAGTTGCAAAGGGTTAATAGTTTGAGTCATGCAGAACTGAACTGACCGTTTCCATAGCAACGATCAGAAGCAAGACATTCCCCCAGTTATGAGCTCTTCTATGACACAGGTCTATGATGTCACAGATCAAAGAACATCTGAGGTTATGAATGCTTGCATCTCAAAACATCTGGTATTCTGCAGCAGCTCTGAGCACCATCTCTACAAGAATTTTAAATTTTGAAGACAAAGTAGCAACAATGTTCCTTCACCTGAGTTATGCAGCTGGCTACCTGATTACAACGGGAGTGAAGAAAGCTTTTAATAAACTTCTCCCAGATATAAGTTTTGAACCGACTGGCTCTCGGGACGATTCCAACGACATTGAGTATGACATTTTCAATGCCCACCTGTACAATCCTGCCCTGATTGAGAAAAATACATCAGCAACTGAGAAAAACTCACAGCAAACTTCCCCGGCTGGGGAAGTTTGCTGTGCATCGTTGGTAGACTGCACCCATCAAGAGCCATCTGTCCAAACTTCCCCGGCTGGGGAAGTTTGCGCTGAAGTGAAGACCGCTGAGTCTAAAGACTCAACCTCGGCTCCAACAAAAGCGGCATTAGCAGAACAGACCCAGGAAAAGAAACCTCTCCTAACTGAGACAGCTGGAGCAGAGAACTCCAGTGTTTCTAACGGTAATCTACCACACAGGAAACTTCCCCTCCCGGCAAACTCACAGGAAACTTCCCCGGCTGGGGATGTTTCCTGTGAGTTGTCAGTTGACAAAATCCATGTAAAGACAGCTTTAGTAGGGAGTGGTTTCTCTAATTTTCCCAAAAAACAAACAAAAGCATCGTTAGAAAACTGGATCAATCCCAAGCCATTGACTGTAAACTCCCCCGGCTGGGAAAATTTGGGTTTTGCCCCCCAGCTGGGCAAAACCCCTGAAGAGACCACTGTAGCAGGGATTCCTCCAGTGTTTCTACAGAACAAACGTTCCCGGCTGGGGACGTTTGAACTTAATGGTTCGGATGTGAAGACCGCTGAGTCTAAAGACTCAACCTCGGCTCAGACGAAAGAGGCATTAGCAGACCAGACCCAAAAAATGAAACCTCTCCTAGCAATCTCTTGCAGAGGTCGCGCTAGAAAGTCTTGTCGTAGTCGCTCATTGTAACTGACAGGATGTTACATCTGTCGAGCTCCTCCTGGCCAAACTTACAATTACATAACAGTTTTATTGATGTTGAAGCAACAGAAAAGTTTTTCTCTCATCTGGATTTATTCTGTTGGTTTTTGTGAAACCTGCAGTTAGACTCAGATTTCAAACTTGTTGTCTTACAGACAACAAGTTCAAATTTGATGATTTTAGCAGGAAAACTGTTCTGCAGAGGTTTGTGTGGATAATTTAATGTGCTTTCTAAAGCGTATGTTTTTGAAAATGCATGTAGAAATATCTATAAAACTTTAAAAGTCTAATTCAAAACTCCTTCAACATGGACAGAAAAACAAAGGGCTTGAACGTGATAAAAGGTCTTAAAACACAGAAACAAAAATTCTGCTCTTATTTTAAGAGTTTGTACAGAGAACAAACAGATGTTCATAAAGTTTTGATTTCCTCATCAAGAAGAAAATCCTCGTTTTACTGAATCAGAGGTTTAGCTGCTTTTAACAAAATGTTTCACAATGATTTATTTAGTAAAACAATCCAGCTCTGCTTTTTGCCCAGTTATGTAATGAGTGGAAAAAAACACAAACCATTTCTGCTTATGTTTTTTGAAGTTTGTGAAGGTCCGTCTCATGTTTTTAAAAATAAAAGAAAACCATTTGAAACGCCTGTTATAATGTTTATCCTGTTTCCACTCTCTCTCTTTTCTCTGTTAAAGTAACTCTTCATATGAAGGAATCATGACCTTTAACCAAAGAGCCAGAAACTAAAACAACATGTTTTAGTTTCTAAAAAGATGAACAGTCTGTCTCCAGTTTTGCCCAGAATATTATCTGACATCATTTTAAGCTAATTTTGCCTCTTGTTCACATCCCCATTGTTCTGACATAAAGAGCTTCTGCTCCCACGGATCAGAAATACACTCCACGTCTGAATGAGTGTTATTAATGACTGACGTTTCCATAAATGGAGCTCATAATGAGCTAGCATTGTTTCCCAACATGTTCACGCTTTCAGCTTCGTGTTTCAAGCTCAGACATGTTGGCCACTCAGCAGTCAGGCTCCGTCAGCGGTTCTGTAGAACAACCAGATAAATGTAGGGTTTAATCAGAAATGCCCCGTCTGGCTCTTTTCTTTTCCTGTCTGTTGTAAATTTAGTTTCAAACGTCTCTGTTTGCTGCTTACTGATCTGTGAAAACCCATCCAGTCATCAATTTTAAAACTTGTCTATTTGTGGAGAGCCTGGAGCATCTGGAGCTCCGCATGTCCTGGTTTCTAAGCTGAGCAGAGGAAGTGAAGCAGGAAGCATGAACCCAGTTAATGTGGCACAGCAGGAAGCAACGTCTCCATTAACACTCTGCTGACCTAAACAGGCTGTTTACTCTATGCTACTTTATTACCAACTGGAAATATGTTTTTGTTCCGACCACCCGTCACTGGCCCTCCAGTGATTTTTTAAGTTGTTAATGTAAAAATAGAGATTTAATGTGATGGTGGGTTAGACCCGGTTCCACTGGAACCAGAACTCCACCATCTGAAACCCTCTGAAGACACTGAGAGCAACTTCTTCTTCACCGATGGAAACAAGATGGCGGCGTCAGGTTTTAGTGGCTGGACTGACTTCAAGCCGTGTTTCTCTGTGGCTCCATTTCACAACAGACACTTTACAGAAAATAATCATGTTAATTCTGCCTCACTCACATTCCTATAGAATACAAACAGAAAAATGACAAGCATGTTATCATTATGTTATTGATTGATTATCGAATTGGTTTAGGAACCGCTGGGAGCCAAAAATCAGTTTTGAAATGAATTTATTGGTTTAATCTTAAACTCCTTCCAGATGTTTGAATTTTTTTTAAAACTTCCTTCCTGCCTTCAAAGAAACATTTAATTTCTCAAAGAAATAAATGTAAATCCAAACCAAAATGCCTCGTTGTGAAAAGTAAAAGCCTTTTCATTAAATGATGAATTAAATATTCCCATAACTGCTCTTAATGCTGTTAGATCTTGGGAATCTTTATCCGCACAGGAAAACATGGATGAAAGTTGAAAGTCATTTCATAAATCAGTCTCCGTTACATAATGCGACTGTCTGGGATTTAATATCTGACCTTTTTACTGATTGTATGACATTTAATGTGCATAATATCAGAGCTTTGTCTGCCGTTTGTCTCCAGTCCATCCTGACCTCTCAGCAACACAAACACATTTTCATTTACTTCCATCTTGTCTCATGCAGATCAAATGCAGCAGGAATGGAGGATTATCAGACTTAGAAAAACTGTATTCTGTAGTTCTATAAAAGATTTATGATTGTTTTGGTGATTTTTTTTTAAATTAAAATCACTGATTTAGAAATATTTGCAAAGAAATGTTACTGTATTTACAGTAGAAGAAAGAACTACCGCCATCTGCAGATGGGAGTTGGCATCACATAAACCGAACCTTTTTCACAATTTTTGAGGAAAATTTGCAGTAAACTCACAATTTTCTTTATCACAACAAAATGTGGCATTTTGACCATTTTGATGAATTTCCAGGATTGTAGAATCATGAAGAACTGGAGGGACTGGTTTCCATTTAAAGCACATTTCTCAGCTTCTCTTTCAAACCAAACGGAGAAAATGTGATGTTTGTTCTGGAAATTACAACGTTACCATTCATTGGAGATAGGTGGCGCTCTCTCCATCACTGCTTCTTAAAACCGAAATGGAGGAAGCAGGGAGGAGTGGAAAACTTTATGTCTTCATTTGTCGTTCTGCTCTGCAAAGCAGATCAGTTACAGATGGAAGCAGAAATCATTAATAGTTTTGAATTGAAAATCGATTTGGAATCAAATCGTGCGATAGTAAAACGTTCCCACCTCTGATATGAAGCCATAAACATCAGATTTTATCCCTCATATTTGATGACTTCATCATAGTACAGCCGACACCTCGCATTAGGAATCATCATGGCTGACGTCACATGACCGCCTCCAGCCAATCAGAGCTCACTTCCTCTAATCAATCAGACCCAGGTGTGTTAGTGGGATCGATCTCATCTGAGTGCTCTGAAGTACATCACACACATAATGGAAGAACTCTTCAAGTTTTATTACACAGTAACTGTATCATGTACGTCATAATGGATGTTTTAAACCCGGCGTGTTATTTACTGCCGTCTTCAAGCTGGTAAGCGAAAGAAAAAGAAGCTCCAGCTTTTGGTTTAAACATTTTTATGAAAGAAAATACACTGCAAAATGACAAATAATGACGTTATTGTGTCTGAGTGTCGTACTTGTCATCTTGTGACAGAAAGCTTTAGCCTGAGTCTCCTGACTGTGGGGTTAATGAGGGATAATCTCTTGTTTTCATATGCAGACTAAACCCCCTGCTGGTAGATCACACAACGATTCACTGCAAACACAAACCAAAAACATGAAGCGTAAATGGTTCCGTTTTCCATCAGCAGCCTTACAGTCATTCTCTGCCGTACGTTTCTAGGATCATATCGATGAACATGTGGAGTTTTTGTTACAAACACAAACTTCAGTGAACTTTGCTGGGATTTTATGGCAGAGACCAACAAAGAGTTTCATGTCATAAATGTGAAGTGAAACCTTCACACAGCAGCATTACTGATGGAGTCCCTCAAGGTGCCGTGCTTGGGCCAGTTATCTTCCCTGGACACTCAGTGTGTCCAGTAGCTGCTGAAGCCGCTTCTCTTGGCCCGTTGAGGGTTCAGTTCTGACTCAGAACCATCTGATTGGACGCTGGAAAAGATTGTTGTGTTCATGTGCTAAAGGAGTTAGCTTATCAGAGAAGCTATTCAAGCCTAAAATAGCATCTCAGTGCTAAACATGTAGCAGCTAATGCTAATGTCAGCGTCCACATTTCTACAGAAGCTGCATGAACGACCAGAGAAGCTCTGGAGAGACGAACTTTGTTCCAACCTGCAGATTAAAAACAGATTTCTGAGCACATGTCCATGTATTCAATAACTTAGCAACAAGGAGAGTTTCTGAACTGAAAATGCTTTTTCATACACGGTTTCCAGTTAAAATGTGATTAATTAGTTACAGACACTGTAATTAACTAGATTAGAGCTTCAAGACATTTGAGCTTTGCAGTTTTTTGTTCTGGTCTTTAATATAAAATACACTGAAGTTAAAGGTTGTAACATAAAAACTGGAAAAAAGGTTTTTAAATTGTTTGTCAAAGAAGTGTCACTGCCTGCAATGCTTAATGATACATTTATGATTTTATCACAAATTATTAACCAACCAGCTGCAAAAAGCAGGAATATGAAGCTGCTTCTCATCAGGATTTTATTTACATATAATCTGCATAAATTAGCAGATGGTTGGATGAAAAATAAAGATCAGATTTAACTCTCAGACTTTCTCTTCACAAAGCATTACGCATGAATACCTGCAGCATATGAACATCATCTGGTTTTAATTCGGTGAAGTTATTGATTCTTTACTCCAGCTGATCAGGTTTGAGGTGACGAAACGCCTCAAACCTGGTTCTGAGTGGCGGTTAAAGGAGAACCTGCCTGCTCTTTCTAGCACAGAGTATTTCTGACACCTAAATGTGGAGCAGCTGCTCTGCGGCCCGGTTCTGGTTCTGGTTCTGCAGCCAGACGGGGCCGGATCTGGAGACGAGGCTGTTTGACCGTCACCGACATGTCCAGCCTCTGGACGGTGCGTCAGCTCCCTGCTGGGCTCTGACCGGGTCTGCATGTGGTTCTGGTTCCCAGCCCGGCTCGAATCGAAGCAACACGTGTTCAGACAGTCGTGGCTCTTTCAGCATCTGGCACATTTTTTATCTGACTTTCTGACGTTAAAATAGACGTTTTGCTTCAGTTGTTCTCTAACAGGTTGGTCCAGATGAAAACTAGATTGGATCTGGTGTTGGATCATGTGACCTTACAGGCGGAGATGAAGGAGGAAGTCATTCCTGACCGACTGATTGGTCCTGTTTCTGTTCTGGGATCCTCTCAGGAGTCAGACTTTGCTCCTGGTTGTTGGACTTTAATGTTCGCTGAAGCAGAACATTAAAAACACAAACACAGTTTCTGCGTCTCGGAGTCTCTGTGGCTGAACACAGACATGGCCGCCCGCCCAGGATGTTGGTGCTGCCGAGCTGCTGAGCTTGAATAAGAAAGCATTTTATTCCACATGAATGAGGAGAGCCTGCAGAGATCATGAAACATTACTGCCTCATGAACACATCCATGGAGTAAGAAAGTTACCTGAAATTAACTTTTCTTCTCATTCCTTTGTTCCGTCTGAGTTCGCCTGACTTGCAGCAGGAGTGAAGCTGTATTATTCATTCCTCCTGCTGGATGTTTATTTCTGCGCGGCTGCTGGATGCAGCGAAGCGTGGCTGCTGGCTTCATGTTCAGGTGAACATTTTAACTGAGTCAGAGAGTTTATGGAGGATTTAACAGGCTGCTAAACGGCTCCGGTGAGCCGCTGCCCAACATTTACTGCTGAAGCTGCTCTCACCGGATCTTTACTCAAACTGTCTCCATATGGAGACGGCGAAGGCAGAGGAGGAGCAGCGGCACCAGAAACATTAACGGTAAATGGACTGAGCTGACGCCTCCCATCATTTTCATCACTCAGAGAGCTCAGTACTGCAGTCACACACACACACACACATTTATACATCGCTGCTGTATAAATGTGTGTGTGTGTGTTAATGATGTTTAGGTTGTGTGAGTTCAAACACATTTTTCACTCTAAATTCATCAACTCTGGAGCAATTACAAGAAAACTAGAAGAGAAGAGAAACTACAGTCTAGTTTAAACTACAGTCTAGTTTAAACTACAGTCTAGTTTAAACTACAGTCTAGTTTAAACTACAGACTGTAGTTTACAAACTACTAAAAACCTCCTTAAGCCCAGAAACTTTTCTATAATCTAATGGCTTTTTTTACCAGTAAAATCTATTTTCTAACTAGAATTTATTAATAATTTCATTTATTATGATGAATTATTATACAATCAACAAACCAAAACAGCAAATATTCATCTTGTTTACTTTGTTGGTCTAAAAGGACGTTACACCTAAGAAATATTCAGTATTAAAATGTTACTAAGCTGCTGATTGGTTATGAAGCTCCTGAGTCGCCAGAATCTGGATACACATTTCTATAGAAATAACAAAACCTGACAGATTTATGTTGTATTTGAACAGCAACAAGCTGCTGTTTTACATTCAGAAATGACTTTTAATTAGAGTTTCTGTTGAATGATAAGTTTGAATCCATTAAAAGCTTCTAAAAAGAAAAAGAATGAATTTCTTCAGAATATGATTTTTTGTTGTGCTGAATGAAACAATTTTACATTAGAGCGTCAGACTCGTTAGCGCCTCCTGCTGTCATGGCGGCTCGTTACCAAAGAGACGGACGGAGTGTGTTCCTCTGATGAAGCTCTCTGTCGTCTGTAAATTCATTCATTTTAACTCTAAACTACCAGAAACTCATAAACTTATCACTTCATCCTTTAAAAGGTACAGCATCGACATTCTGACCAACGTCATCATTTAGTTGAATTTTTCTGAACTATGAGAAGGTTGAGCTGTTTCAGCCTGGGTGCGGAGTGGCTTTGTGTGGTTGTTTTTCTGGCCTGCTGGTTTCTTTCTGCTGATTCTCAGGCCTCCATCATGTCGTCTCCAGTCTGGCGGAAAGCTTGAAAGCCGGTTCGGGTCGCGGCAGGTCGTCGTCATCTGCGGCCTGGTGCGGCTGCACATCTGCTCTGCTTGCATTTAAATCAGTGAGACACACAGCAGTAACATGTGAACCCGACCTGCAGGACTCAAACTCTCCTCCTCCTTTCTGCCATCACTTTACTAAGGCAGCAGAAAGTCTCTTTGTTTCTCTTCTTTTCTGAGCCACGTTTTCCTCCTCCCCTCATCTTCCTCGCTCTCATCACCATTCTGTGGTTTCCTCTGAAATTATTCATCACACATTTTTCCACATGTGCCAACTGTGGACCGGCCAGAGCCGGTGTGATGCTGCCGCCGTTCAGTCCTCTGGAAACAAAGACATGATTTAAAACAAGGTTAACGTTGAAGTTTAGAAATAAAAACTTTCTGATTTTATTTTCTGAATGTTCCTCTATGAGGATTATAAATAAAAAATACATTTCTCTGTTTTTAATACGTTCAAACACAAAATGTGTCTGAACATTTTTATGTTTTGGTTCTACAATGGTTTCCAGAACTCTGTCTTAGAATAACATTTTTGCTATTTTGCATATTTTAGTTTATCTGAGCAGACAAATAAAATTACATTTTTGTATTTAATTTTGAAAAGCAGCAAAATGTTTTCAGCTTACTGGTTGTGACCTCATGACGAAAGGTTTCCACGGCTGGGAGCAGACTGGGATGAGTTGCCATGGTTACGGACTCAGCTGAGAAGTGGATCTCTGAAAATACCAGAAGTCCTGAAGTGAGGCTGAAGTTTCCAACCTGCTGAAGGATCCGATAAATCCTGCAACATGTTTCTGTTTCAGACGTTTCCAGAGTTTCCTCTAATTGCCTCTTGTTTCCTTCTGCATCCCCCAGTTGGCTTCGTTTCCTTCCTGTTGCTTTCCACATGTCAAAGCAGCATCATACGATACACACACACACACACACACACAGGAGCCCAGCTGAAGATGCACAGACTCATACACACTTCCCCCACAGTTCAGGGAGAGGCGGAACAGCACTAATCTGTCACACTCTGTCTCTCCAATTCATTACCGACAGTCTAATCCAGCACACCTCCGATGTGATCAGCCTCCAATTAGAAATTCATCAAGCTCAGGGTGCGTTTAATTGCCTTGTCTGAACGTACTTCCCAAGCTGCCGCCCCTCTCCTCGCTCTGCGCCCCGCCGCCGCCGCCATCAGGATGTCATTGCACATCGGCGGCGCCGCGCGTCGGCTGACATTAATGCTTATCCATCAGATGTTGGTACTGAAGCGTCAGAGCTGAGCTCCTCACACAGACAGGCAGCTGCTCCGGTTCCCATAAAACAGTTTCTGTGGTTTGATCCGCTGCATTAATAGACATGTTTCAATCTACAGCATAATATTTACAATATGATTCAGCTGCCCAGTTTTAGTGTTTATTGACCGAAGCAGCTTCATGTCTACCGGTTGTGACGTGGATCAATGGACTCTGGAGTTCAGCTGCTTTCCTCTCAACTCTCAACTTTCCCCAGATAAACAACCTCTAAGTGACCCCCCCCCCTGAAAGCAACGCTGATGTGCAATCCACCGAGCCCACATCTGCTAATGACCCGGAAGTCAGCTTTTGACACACAGTTCTTGTTCTGGAGGCGTCCAGCTTCCTCTGACCGGACAAGCCGAGCAGAAGGAATGTTTTCTGTCAGACGGGTTGATGTGAGCCGCCAAACGTTTCTCCTCCACACGGCTGAGGGAGGAGGGGTTCACATGTTACTGCTGCATGAGGACGGGTTCACATGTTACTGCTGCATGAGGACGGGTTCACATGTTACTGCTGCATGAGGACGGGTTCACATGTTACTGCT
>CAEGAE010083381.1:0-12703 GCA_903067095.1 Girardinus metallicus | reverse complement strand
GCGGGCGGGGGGGGGGGGGGAAGGTGGGGGGGGGGGAGACCGTAACCCTCCGCCCTCCTCGCCCCCTCTTTTTTTTTTTTGTTCCCCCCCCCCCCCCCCCCCGTTATTGTTTTAAAATGCAACTCAAATTCAGTTCTTGGTGTTTGCTGAAAAACAAATCGGATTTGAAAATATTTATTTTCCAGCGATTCCTTTTCAAAACAAACCACAAAATGAACCGATAATGAGGAAATGGGTTCCGTTCACGGTTGCCACGGCTACATGGCCTCGTCAGCTGCAGCACATTAAGCGGCATGTGCCTGTCAGTATCAGGTTAGATGGTTATCAATGGCCAGTGGAAGGCTAATGGCAGACCACCCCCCGACACACTGATGTAAAACACGACTTAACATGACTAAAAACAGGTGGAACCGTTCGCACAATATAAGATCACTGCTTTTCCCATGGCTGACTCAACATATAGTCGTCCATAATTGCCATGTGAAAGGAAATTTTGTAATTCTGTCATATCCCTAAAGTAAAATCCAGTACAACAATTTTCCTTAAACTGTGACCGCGTATTAGGGTCATTGTTGATAGAGAAAAAAGGGTACATTTCTGACAAAAAAATCTTAAATTTTGAGATTAATCTCTAGAAAAAACAAGGAAAATTTGGAACTCCAAAAGTCAAAAATTTCCAAGAGAAAAACGTTCTAGAAGAAAAACTTGGAAATTTTTGAGTTTCAAAAGTTAAAAACTTTCCAGGTTTGTTCTTTTTTTTTAGATTAATTCAAATAAATTAGTTTTTTTTTCACAAATTTTCAACTTTTGGAGCTCAGAAATGTCCTTGTTTGTTTCTAGAAAATTTTTTAACGTTTTTTTTTTTTTTTTCGGCAGAAATGTACTCCATCATCGAACAAAACAGAGTAAAAGTGCTATAAAGCACTAAAGCAGAAAACATCATTAGCTTCACATATGAGTCAGTTGGCAACAAGAGCTGTATACTAGAAAAATCCTGGAAATTTCTCAGATTCAAAAGCGGAAAATCTGTCAGAAAAAACAGAGATCAATCTCCAAATTTGTCCAAAGTCAAAAATTGTCAAAATAAATACAACTAACACTGATGTGCGAGTCTTACCCAATTTTGTGTCGCGTTGTGGATGTTATTCAGCTTAGAAAACAATATAAAACGTAACCACACCACAAGTAAACGTGTAGGCATTTAATAACAGCTAACAGACAACTTTTTATCTCACATATACTAATAATTTTGGCTTGTTTTCAATAGATAAAATCAGGAAAGTAAAAAACCTAAGCCGTCTGTTTAAGCAACCTTCTCTATTTATGTGTTATGTTTTTTTCTGATGCAATGTTTTCTGGAACTACAGGCTGTAAAAGTTCAGATTGTGGTCAGCAATCAGTTTGGGAAACACGTTCCTGCAGTATTTCAGCCTTGGAGGGCAGCGTATATCCACACACCCACACGTCAAAGCTGGGTCAGATTCAAAGCCTTCTTCCTCCCTGGAATATTTTCATGATCCATAGGTTGGCTGTCTTCATGAAATATTCTGCGCCTCTGGGAGCTAGCTAGACTGGCAGTAATTCAATGCGCTATCCATATGCTTTTGTCGTCCTGACTGTGATGTATTCACTTCCCCTCTTGCTTCGCTGACTTTGAGCATTTCAGCACTCAAGCAGGATGTGATGTCAGAGCCTCATATCAACAACAAAGCGAAGGGAGCTGAATGGGCTGATTCATCTGATCTCTGGAGAGAGATTCCTGCCAGAGATTCCTGTCCGCCGCGCTCCAGCTCTCATGTCTTTCATCCTCCATCTCTCACAGTCATGACAGTGATTAATGACCCTCAGCTGCCGTGTGCTTCCTCACTGACACCACCATCTTTCTTCCTCTCCTGTTTGCGCGGCGTCTTCACCAGAAAGAAAAAGGAACAAAATCAAATAGACGATTGATGCCATGTGAGGTGAAAAGTAGAAGACCTCCGATAGGCTACTGGTCGGAAAGGAGGAAAAAATGGCTTCAGAGTCATGAAAACTACATCCCAGTGTAGTTAAGGGATGTCTGTGGGTTTTGTTTGAACAACATGAGGATCAACAGGTCAATCAGGGCGCTGGATCATTGGTAGCACCCTGGTGGAATCAGGTACATTTCACCAGCCTTGTTTAGTCCGCTTTAATTGGACTCTAGTTTGTTTGCCTACAAAGTCTGGTTTGTTTGGAAAGTTTGAATGCCTGATCGAATGGTGATACGGACTAACAAAGCAAACTCTGATCCGCCTAGAGGTCTAAGTTTGAATGCTTATGTGAATGCCAAGCATAGTGAAAATTAAACATGATGTCATGCCAACAATGACTGCCATTGGTTTTAGCTGTCAAGTTGTTAACATAATGCACTAAATGTATGATATATAGAAGAAAAATGGATGCAGTGCTTTGCTACTAATTGTCGGCACTATGACAACTAGATACGGTCCAAGTGTAACGCTCTTCAATGGGCAGGAAAAAAGTTTTATAAAAAAAAATTTGCAAGGAAGAGAGAAGTAGGGCAGTCATGCTAGCTTGACTTTGACAACCTTAACATGTAGATGTGCTGTCAAATTTGGTGTGTTTTGGTTTAGTTGAAAAACACACACACACACCCACACACACCAACTCTCTGACTGGTCAGATAGAGCAAGTGTTTAAATTATCTAATCAACCACCGCTATGTTCAGATGATCAATTATTAATAATCGCAAACATCAAGCGTAAAAATATAATACAGTACCTGTAGTGAATGTTCTGTTTATGTGGGAAATGTTTGCGTGTTTTTTGGTATTGAATCCTGTTACATTAGTGGAGCTGTCGTCAGTCAGTTGCTATGGCAACAGGTATGCGTGTAGAGCGTCATCCCAAATTATTCGTAATAAACCTGTCTAGGAATTATAAAGCATATATAAAAGGTTTGATACAAAGTGTCGCTTGAAGCTGAAATACGTAGCCGAAATGCTACACAACACGCTACTGGCTGATGTTTGCAAAGCAGCAATTAAGGAGAGCTGCTTGTTTTCCTTGACATTGATTAACTTAACCCCAGAGATTATGAACTGCAAGCTTGGGAAATTCATATGTCTTGCTGATCATAGTAGTTTTAATAATTAACAAATCACGAAACTGCCCACATGGCACATAGATGAATCCAAAGTAGCCATGCTTAGCCACAAATAACTAAAAAAATGAAGATATCTTCTGACCAATTGGTATGTTTTAAAACTGGTTGAATATTAAAAATATAACAAAACATTGAAGCTGAACTTTTGCAGTTTGCTAAACTACGCTAGCCCTGAGCTATCACAGCTGCTACAGATGCTAGCAGCAACCGTCACACCTCGCTGAGTGACACTCCTCATTCCCACCTCCGGCATCTAACACTTCAGCTTGGGAAGCCTCTCTCATCCCACGTGTCACTTCCTGTGTCTCTGTCACCATGTTTCTCCATCGGTGCCGACGTGTGTCTCTCCCCCCACCTGATCCCCAGGTGTCAGACGCGCGCGCCGCGTCTCGACAGCTGACAGACAGCAGAGGCCGAGGGCAGCCAGCTGACACAGCTGATGCTTCTCTCTGTTTATCCTCGTCACTCTGACTCTCCTCGACGCCCTCGCATGCAGCCAGGGTGCTTCCTCTGATCGGGTTCATCACTGCTGCGTATTCTCTATCTAGCTACACACCATTACAGCCACAAACTTCACTGTATTTTTATTGAGATTAGACCAACACAGAGTAGTGTGCAATTTATAAAGGGAAAGAAAATCATGCATTGGTTTTGTGACGTTGTGACGTATGGTAGCTCCAGTTGTCGGTTTTCCTCTGGTTTATGCGCTGCTGTTCTGACGCAGAGCATAAACTCACAGAAAATCTGTGAAATGATTTCATCCGTTTACTTTGATCATTTTCTTTAGCCGTGAGTAAGCCAGGGTGCTAGCTAACTCAAGTAAGTGCAAAGCTAGATCTCTTTCCTCCTGTCCATTCCGCCCCACTAAAATAACTCCCTGAACAGTGTGTGGTGTTGGATAGAGACCAAATATTAACTGTTATTAAGTCAGAAAATAGGCTGATATGTTATAAAATAACTGCTCTGCTTATATTTAAGTCAGACAGTTTTCAATGTCTTCCGGAGAAGCAAACAGAAATCATTTGTCCCAGGAACTATTGCTATAGCTAATACAGCTTTAGCTAAGTGCAGGTTTAGCTAGGTTGTGCTAGCTAAAACTGGCTTGTAGGTCGTCATGGTGGTTATCAAAGCTTTGTTTGTCATGAGTTGCATTAGCAATGAAAACCGTAACAACCTAAATTACATTTTAAAATAAATACCAGCGAAATATTTTGGCAAATATACTAGAAATAATGCAAAGGCTGTCAGACTACTAGATGTGTTTGTATTTACACCAGACAAAACAGTAATCAGTTGTATAGAAAGTCCTTTTTAGATTGATTTTGTAAAAAAGATTCAGTATTTTGTCAATTAATCTGCTTTGGCTCTGTTGAGCATAAGAGTACAGAGGGTACTAATGTCTGAATCTTCCTGTTATTACTGTGCTTTCTTCAAAGACTAATCATTAATAAATTATACAGATAAAGCTGCAGAAACAGGGTAGGGCTGTGACCTTGTGATTATTTCTGTTCCAAAAGCTCCCAGTCAGTCTGAACAAGCACTTAACTTCAAAAAGGTGACGAGCCCCACATCGCCTCAGCCAGAGAGCACACGACACATTATAGAAGCACTTTTACTTCTACCTCAATGGGCCTTCACCATCTCTCAGCTGCTCAAACACAGCTCTTCTATTTATATGCATTACCCTGAGAATATATTTACTCAGGTCCATTGGAGCAGTCCTGCCCTGATGAGGATCGGTTTAGCTTGTCAAATTACCCGCGGCCGCCGCTGCATCGCCTGCTAACGACAGATAATTGAGCTGCTGGCAGGTTCGCCGGCTTGGCTTAATGCTGAGATCTGATTCTTGTATTGGGGTCTCTGAGGATCAAGGCAGTTTACTTTTGATGTCCGTCAGTAGGCTAAATCCTGCTGTGATATATGTGCCTTTAAATGCCACCTTAAGATTGAAGCTCCAGTTCCTCCACTGTACACCCTGACCAGTTTCATATTTTGTCATTGCGCGACATCGAACTTTTGTGCGTTTTATTGGATAATTTATGTGATGGTTCAATACATAATGTTGGGTGGAAGATTTTTTTTGTTTGAATCTTAACATTTTTTTATTGAGGTTAATAATCATCTGATCACGTCTAAATCTTGAAATCACATACTTACACCAGCATTTGATCTCTTAATATGCGGGAAAAATTATAAGTGACTCCCATATTATCTCACGATGGAGCAGCAAAACATTGAATTCCACACTATTGATCCTGGTATATATGCACTATTCAGAGTGACAGCTCTTCAAAAGTGACACACATGCTTCCTCACGGTTAGACTCATGTAACACTAATTTTTCAAAAACATCATCTTACTTGATAAGATGGAAAACAGTAGTTGTGTCTCCACTGACCATGTAATCACGCAGTTTGACATTTAGAAGGTAAATTTGCTTAATGAAAACAGGCCAATTTTTATTTTATTTTTAAATCTCGTTTCTTGAAAAAGTTTTGGATGAAGTGATTCTTTTGACCATATCAAAATTGGTTTACTTTGAAAAATTGCAATGAAAACAATGTCTTCGCATCGCATGAGTCACATGATGAACAACCGGATGTTGCTGCGGCGAACCACGAAAATGATGGAAAGTAGAAGGATCGTGAAGTTGCATGTTTTTTAATGATTTATGGCGTAAACAAACTTATTTACGTTTAAGTTTAATTGCGTTTCTTTTTCAATGGAAACACTGCAAATGTGAGATTGTGCTCCTTTTTTTTTGACATTGGCGGAACAAGTCCTGCACACATTTATAATTTAAACTCAAGCTTAAATGTCAAAATGTTCTTTTGCAAGGCCACTTAAGCATTTCTTAATTTGTCCAGATGCTTTAGTTTTTATCTTATTCAAACTTTGAATAACTATTCAGTTTTATCATATAAAAGAGACTCATGTACTTCAGAAGATCCACAGGGATGCTTTTAATTTAAGGGAATTACAGCAGGTACAGATTGATTTAAAGCAAAGAGAAATGTTCCAGCATTTTCCTGCATTTGCGTTTGCTGTGCAGCTGCAGCCAGTTATCCGCCACCAGCTTTCCACCTACACCAGCGCAAGGCAACAAAGGCCAATTTATGGTTAGTTTGCTCAATATATCCAGAGTAATTTAATTCATCGCCAAGAGCCCGTGAAAAAGTTTAATGGCAGCATAGAACGTAAAGAATTAGCGACACCCAAGAAGATTAGAGAGGCATTAGGTTCTGGGAGGCTCGGCTGCGGTGCTTAACGACTCCTCTGTCCTGAGCAAATCAGTTTTACTAAGCAAGGCTGCTCTCAGCAGAATTATAGCCACCGTTAGCTTCTCTTATTGCCTGCCCCCATTAACTGAGCCCTACCTGAGGACGGGGGGAGGGTGGGAGGGTCTGTGCAATAACACCATCAATCCAGGCCAGTTTAACAAGTTGGCCCCTGGAAAACTTTTTTTATGCAATAAAACAATTGCACTTTACAGCTAAAAGGGTTTCCCCCCCACCCCCTGTACATTATTGTTGCACAGAGAATTATTACAGCATTGTTCTGTGGATGAGGTCAATCAGTGGGGATAACAAATGAGGTCAGAATAAAAATAAAACTACAAAATAAACGTTATTTATACTGACTGTGTCTTGAATTCCTCTTTTAAAAAAAAAAGTTTCCCCAATAAATTTTGATTTACTTCAACTTTTAACTTGGTTTTAAAGCCTTCAAGACAAAATTCATGTGCAGCGTTTTCCACTCTCATTTGGTTTCCACGTTGCTTTTTGCACCTTCTTTTTTTTTTTTCAGACAAATCTACTACTCTGGACCGGCTCAAGACATCAATCTGCACCAAATAACTTTGGGTATCATTACTTTAATATGTACAATCTGAATTACAATTGACATTAAATTGGTAAAGATAAGTTTGTCATGATCCATGGGTCTATGTATTTATTGTATGGGGTCAGAGTTTCACTTCTGGTTTATGTCCATTTATTAGGATGAGAATAAATGGACATAACTCAAAATAACATTATTTCTAGAGGGATAAACTTGGGTTCTATGATGGGATTCTTGGAGGTGCTGGATGCACTGGTGAAGACCCCGTGTCGATAGGACGTACGGTTCTGACAAAATTTATGAGACTAAATTGTCATAAGTCTCCAAACAAAGGTTGGATCAAGGAGAAAGTTTGTGTGTATACTCCCCACCCTCCCCATCTACTCACCGAGTTTGGTGGCTCTGGCTCACCTTTCACATAGGTGGGCATTTCCTTAATGTCTTATTCTCTGAGCTTTTATACTTGAGAGTTATGAAATTTGGTTTCGTATCTAACCATTCAAGATCTAAAAAAATCGTCCTGTGGCCATAGTCCAAGTCTTCGAGGGAATTTGTCCCGTTTGGACTATGGCTCTTGCCAATCAGTTGCCATCAAACAAGAAACTGGAGCAAGTCTCAAACACAAGTTATATTTTCACTCAATTTTTGCTGCTGAAACAGGTATTTCCAACACATTCGGTGAGAGGGCCAGCGAAGCATTCTACCCCAAGGCCACGTAAGTTTTAGGGGAAACTATGTCTGAACGCAAGATGCGCAAGGTACGTAAGGTAGTACAGTTGTGACGCTCTGTAGAATGCAAGTGTCCCTTGCAACTTTGAATACATATTTTTTTTGTCAAGCTTGTCAATACACCTTCAATACGCTTTGATGTCAATAAACTGAAAGACTTAACAGGACTTAATTTTGTTAAACTCTGTGCAGCCACTGTCCTGTCCCATAGAATGTATTGTCTGATTTGACTCGAGACAGATTCCATCTGAATTGACGTCAAGAAAGATTTCTGAATTACACGTCCACGTCAAAGCGGACCGCTATTGACATTTTACTCTCGTCTTGTTCCACATTTCAGGTGCCTAAAGGGCCTGACAGGTTTGGTTTTCTCACATAAGCCGAGGCGGCAAAGCACCATACGTGAAAAGAAATCCACTCCGGAGTGAAGAAGATGAAGTCAGGGCAACGAAGGGGGGAGCGAGGGGAGGGAGGAAGCAGAGGGGAAGGGCTCGTATTGATCTCCCGCCAGGTGTGATGGATAGCGCAATAAGTGGCAGCGGCCAGTGGAGGAGAGGAGAGAGTGATTTCAGCTTTTCAAAGTCCTGATGAATGAGGGCGTCAGAGGAAGGCCGGCGTCCAGAGGCCAGCACATGATGGACTGCTGTGTCAGGCAGAGAGAAATTGAAGAAGAAAGGAGAGGTTAGGGGGATGGAGAGAAGACAAGAGCTTTTTACGGAGGACAGGCTGGGAGGAAGAGAGTGAACCCGAGGCATGAGTGGGGAGATAAGAGACAATGTACGGGGGGGAAGGGAGGTATGCGAGATGAGGGGGCCGACGTTTAAAGAAGGGGGTCAATAAGGAGCAGAGAGAAAGAGGATGAGATAGAGAGAAAGATGAGAGCAGGAGGTGACAGCGGAGTGAGTTCATCTTTATTAATGGCCAAAGAGCAGAGAGGGAGTTATTAAAAAGGAAAAAGATGAATGAAAGAATGAGTGTAAACGAGGGGAGGGGTGACAAAGGGAGATGTGATGCATGCTCCCTCCCGGCTTTCTGAAATCCAATAATAACACTGAGGAATGGGCCAGCTGGTGGGCTGAGGGGAGCGGAGGAGAGGAGAGGAGGGAAGGAGCACTGCCAGGGAACAGCCATGGCAAAGACCAGGTAGGGGCAGCAGAGACCCACTACAATATTTTGCTAATGTCAAAAAAATAAATTAAAAAACTATTTTGCAATTTGGTGATTCCATTAAATATGAAACACAATGAAAATCGTGCATGAAAAAGTTTGTTCACGCGGTAAGTCACTGAAAATCATGGTAGCGGCAAATGTAAACAGCTACATTAGATACATTTATAATTCAGTCATGGCGCCAGCGCACGTCGGAGTCTTATTCAGGCGTTGGCGTGACAATCTTGGGAGGGGTCATCTATGCGGCGTTTCTGGGGATATTCTACAGAAGAGCTATGAATTCAACACATTCAAATGACACACAATTTTTTTCGTAATTTCAATTTTCACAATTCCATGGTTAATGGAAACGCAGCTAGTGAAATCAAATCAGTATGGAGGTAAATTGTGCGAGTGCTCCTGGCAATTGCTTGTAGTGTTCTTTATTTACCCAGACATTATGCTAATTATGTAGTTTCACCAACAAGGGTCGCCACCTTTCAGAAATCAAAATAAGGGACGCCCACCAAAATCGTACTCCAATCAGAGTAGCAACACGTTTATACTTAAGTAGATTTACTTAAGCTTTAATGAAGTAGGTGTAAAATGTATTTGCTAAAAATGGACTCAAGTACTGAGTAATAGATCAGAACACCTGATTTAATATTCAAAATATGTCCTCAGACAGCCCAAAATATAAAAGTTGTATGAACATTCTGGTATTTTAAATAGTATTACCAAAATATTTATACAAAAATGGAGTTAGGTTTGGAAGCTGGTTCTAGCTCAATTGTACCATGAGGGCCAGTGTAGTCAGTGTTTTTTTTTTTTGTTTGTTTGTTTGTTTTTTGTGGGGAGCACTTCAAAAAGAATGAAACAAAAAAACAGAGCAATATATTTCATCATTTAATATTCTGAGCCAAAGAGCCACTTGTGTCTCCAGATTCAGGTTGCAGATCCTGATCTAGCAAATGGAAAATGTGATCCTATCTCCATACAGCAGAATTCTGTATTCTGAATTCTGATATTTTTTTATTACTGGCAATTGTTAAAGTAAAACTGTGAAGGTTAAAAACGTCTACCTCCAGATATTAAAAAAGACATTTATTTATCATAATTTCTTCAATTCCCCTCCTGGACCCCATCTAGAACCGCTGCTGAGCTGCAGGTCTGTGTCTGGTGAAGTTTTGGTTAGCATGTTTTTTTCTTCATTGATAGGAAGTCAAGTTATCCGAACTGGTAAACTACGTTATATAATAAAATAATAGATAAATAATACATTAAATGACAGCTGAACTATTATTCATAGAATGTATCAACATTTCTAAATAAAACATACAGATAGTCCTAACAAACTGTTTTAAATGTTTAGGTACTGTTAATCTAATAGTATGATTTGTTCTTTAAATTGCCATTCAAATTACTTTGACTGATACTATTATATATTAAATAAATTATCATCCAAACTCAACATCCTGAGCAAATAATCAAACCATAATAGTCTTTTAAAAGCGCAACAGGAAACTGAATCGATAACAAAAAGTTCTGTACCGTATCAGCCTCAGGAGATGATTGAGGGACGCTGACGGGTCACTCGCGTCTTTATTTTTGCCAGAGTTCTTACTTCTACGGACGGTGGAGTATCGGGTCGAGGACATCTTAAAAGACGCGGGTTGATAGCAACTCACCGCGCATGGCTGCGTACTGTCCATCTCTAGGCAACCGTGACAACAGCGTCGGACCGTAGCATTCTGGGAGGGGAGTCATTTATCTCCCGCTACGACAATTTAGCTGACCTTAATATTTCCTGTGTTTTATTTTGGTCATTATTGTTACACTTAGTGTTGATATGTGTGTGGTAGGCGACTATTGGACATTTATAAAAATACGGAACAAATCGCGTCCCATATCGGTTCAATACAGGACGCAACATTTATCAGCCAAATACAGGACGATTCCGTGGCAGCCCTACCCTGTATTTTTTCTTTTGGCCTCATAATGTTTGATAATAAAAATTTAAACTTCTCAGTGTCTGACATATAGCAAAAATGTTTTTACATCAGGCTACAATAGAATGTTCAGTTCCAATGGCAGTGATGTCATCAGCAGTGATGTCATCGCTCTATGATACCACAAAGGAATCTCTCTCTTGAATGTAGCTCACAGACAGCGTTTTCTCAGACCTGTTCCACAGTTCTATCGCGACAGATCACTCTTCAGAGCACGTTCGAAATTAATCCAAACAAGCGGGATATCGATTCCAGATATTACACGCATTTCAGAGAAGCAAGAACTTACCAGAATATAGACATGAAGCAACAACAGATTGCTCGTGAACATGAAGCTTTTCCAGCTGAGCTTTCATGGGTCGACATAATGGACCTCAACATCCAAGTCGACTACGACGCTGTCATTTTCCCTTTAGAGGAAGACGTAGACAGCTGCATTGAGCCGGAAGATGAATCAACAGAGATTCAGGGGGAATCAAGTCCTTCCGGCGACTTTGAGACTCCAACATCATTGGAAGTCAAGCAGGAAACAACTCCCTCTGCTGGCTTCGAGATTACCCCCTTAGTGGAAGTCGTGGAAGAGACCAGCCAACACGTGATTGATCTCACAAGGCAGGTAGACGATCTGAAAAAAGAACTGCAGAGTAAGATTTTTGATCTCCATGAGGAAAGAGACCGAAGGATTGCATATCAGGCTGAAGTCAAATCACAGCAGGCGGAGATTCAAAAACTGCAAAAAATGTTAGAGAAAGAACGTCACATGCAAGTCAAACACGAACGTGGAAGAAACGTGCCAGAGATTAAAGAGGTACCAAAGGTTTCTTGCTCTTCCAAAGTTACAGCTGACAAGAGTATTCTTCAACAGCTGGATTACTTCAAGAGGGAGGCTGAAAAATACGCCTCCCGCAATAAGGGTCTGATAGAAGTAATGGTTGAAGAATACAGAGTGAGACTCAAATATGAGGAGCAGCTCAAATGTCACACTGAGCAAGCTTCCAAATTCAAAGAACAGGAGGAAACAGTGAAATCTCTGCAGGGTCAGATTGCAGACCTGAAGATGGAGCTGAAACTTGCTCTGGAACACAACCATCCTAGAGTCTCAACCCAACCAGAGGCCCCCCTGCAAACAGAGCAAAGACAGACCTTCAAGCCACCGGGGGTCTCCATGCATAGCCCGGCTCGGCCTTTACGCCGACCCACACCCAGGTTGCAAACAGAGGAGTGCAAGCAAAGCCAAACCTCCACACAAACATGGAGCTCCGAGGAAAGACAGACGTCCATGCAACCAACCTCCACTGGTTGCATGGAGGGCCTTCACGTTGCCATTGGTGCAAAGGCCAAACTATGCCCGGCTCGGCCTTTACGCAGACCCACACCCAGGTGGCAAACAGAGGAGTGCAAGCAAAGCCAAACCTCCACACAAACATGGAGCTCCGAGGAAAGACAGACGTCCATGCAACCAACCTCCACTGGTTGCATGGAGGGCCTTCACGTTGCCATTGGTGCAAAGGCCAAACTATCCCCGGCTCGGCCTTTACGCCGACCCACACCCAGGTGGGACTAACCTAGGTCACTATACAAACCCAGGTTTGCTAACATTGGGTATTATGGAAATTTTACACAAATTTAGAAAATCAAAACAGACACAGGAAAATAAAATTCCTAACTCCAAAATCAGTGGAGAAAACACAAGATCAGTTTCAGAGTTCAAAACAGCATAACAAACATTATGAAAACTTTCCTATATAAAAGCTGATCAGGTAAAATTTCCCAAAAATGAATTGATTAATTGGTATATCTAAATTGTCCCAAGGTGTGAATGTGTGTG
>CAEGAE010083377.1:0-44702 GCA_903067095.1 Girardinus metallicus | reverse complement strand
ATGGATGGATGGATGGATGGATGGATGGATGGATGGATGGATGGATGGATGGATGGATGGATGGATGGATGGATGGAAAGAATCAACAACTGGATTGCCACACTTCAATCACCTCAGGCCACAATCTGTTGTCTACAGAACCTCAATAAAACATTCACACCTCACATTTTGTGATGTTACAGCCATAAATCAGAATACTCTATTTTGATTTTACGCAACAAACCAATGCAGGTGTTGCAAGAAAGTGGGAGGAAAATAATACATCCTTAGCATGACACTGCCACTGCCGTGCTGCAAACGGGGCATCAGACTAAAGCCTCTAATCTTAAAGTGCCTCTATTCTGCAGCTTTTAGATCAATCTCTGCTCCAACACATCTGAATCAAGAGAATGGTTAATAACCAGGCCTTCACAAAGGAAGTAATTCAACGTTTTGATTCAGGTGGGTTATAACAGGTATATATCCAGAAGTTGCAGTACAGAATTACTCAAGGACTGGAGTTGCTGACTAAATATACCACTCTTCTTCTTTTTTTTTTTTTTTTTTTTTTGTAATAAAAAACTAAAACCCTCAACTTGTGTTGTTTTCCTTCAAAGCCACAACCATGCAGTACTGTTTGTAAAAGCCGATTGAAGCGTGATCCATGAGTGGACATACCTGCAAAATATTTTGCAAACGAGAATACAAAAGTGGGACAAATCATCTTTACTCTATTACCCCTAAAAGTATTCAACAAATAACCTCCAGAAGGTACCTAATTAGCAAATAGATTTAAATCCAACCCCACAGCATGGTATTTTATTAAGATGCATCAAAAAAAGGAAGTGACAAATGCATATGGATGTCACACTTTTCACATTTGTATTTGCAAATCATTTTCTCTCCACTTTTTTGTGTTGATCTATCAAATAAATCTCCAATTTATTCCAGGTTTTTGTTGATATGGGGGGATAAAACAGAATACACAGACATTTGTAGATGTCAGATCCCTGATGTGTGTAGTTTCCAGTTGCTCGTCTGATCTCCTCTCACGTGGTGACAGGAGGGGGAGGCGACTCTGGACTGAAGTCGGGGTGCGAAAAAGAGGAGGAGTGTAAACTTAAACAAGGAATGGGAGAGATAGTAGTATTAGAGCAGCTGCAGGGGGACAGGAAGGACAAGCAGCAGTCTCCTCACTTTTTTCAGGTTTTAATATCCTTGTTAATATGTGTATTTTTATTTTATTGTCCAAACCAGACAGCTGGATTCTGCATGTCACACATTGGCTTGTTTTATTTGTCTGCCGATAAGAGAAGGCTAAAACTGGACTAATAAACTGTTTTACGCACAACGTTTTCATTTAACGAATGTAACGAAAGTGGATTTTTTTTTTTCCCTCCGATTGATTTCAGATGATCAACTGCTTGACACCTTGGGATAAACTTTTAATTTATATTTTTATTTTTTCTGGCTTATTTTATGCTGCGCAGGAAGAATCTGACAAGAATAGGAACATTTGGCACACTTAAAGAGGACTTGTGAGCTGGACCCGAACTCACACCGTCTCCATTAATTAGCCAGAGCAGGACGCGTGGTGATCTATCTCACCCATGTCTCAACAGCAGAGCACTTTGTCCCGCACTGGCTGCTTGGCGGTGCCGCGGCGGACAATCATGGACATCAGGCCCGTCCCGAGGAGACGGACCGGAGCCGTCCGACATCTGCTACAGCTGGCGTGCGTCGTCCTCGCCTGCAGCTCCCAGCTTCTGATGGTGGAGGCGAATTCGTGGTGGTGAGTGACTGATAACTGGAGATGCAGTTTTGAAAGACGGCATCGCCAGTGACTTATAATTTGGAGCGTGGTTTGACGCATAATTTGAGGATTTATTTCCTCCATGTTTTTCTGTGTATTTTTTTCTTCTTTTTTTTTTTTGCTGTTGTCTTATTTTAAGATGCATTCATGCAGCTGTTTTTGTTTTTGTTTTTTTGGGGATCTGTTTTTTGCTTTGTGACGTTGGGTGCTGGGTTTGAATGGAACAAATGTGAAGGCTCTGTCACAATATTTACCCTGTCTGGCCTCCCAAATGGCACAGCCTTGTGCCTCCAGGGTGCTTTATCTACACTTGTTTTAGAAACTGCTTTAGGATTAGAAGAACATTCGTGAAATAATGTTGCAGACGTTCGCATGACAGAATCAGAAGTAGATGGTTTGTTTCATGTACTGAGCTGAGGAGTAAAGGGTTTTTTTGGGGGGAAGGTCAAAGGGAAGGAATCCAAGGAGTAATAAAGATAGTGGCTGTAGAGATGTTCTCCACAGGAGTCTATTTATCTGTGTTTTATAGCCCACTTGTCCCAGTAAAACTTGCGCCTGACTTTTGTGCTCTGCCAGCATACCAGAGTCTCAGCTGCATTCCCATTTTTAATCAGATTTCAACTTCAAATGCCCCCCATCTTTCAGGTCTCTAGGTCTGACCCCGATCCAGCGGCCCGAGATGTACATCATTGGCGCTCAGCCTCTCTGCAGTCAGCTTTCTGGCCTTTCACAGGTGAGTTTCCTCGCACCGTGCATGGGAATCTCCCCACAGGGACCGCTCAGAAGTGTCGAACCATTAGGCAGCTAATCTCTGCTAATCTCGGCTGCTGTTCCTGTGTGGCCCCGCAGAGTCAGAGGAAGCTGTGCCAGCTGTACCAAGACCACATGAGCTACATCGGAGACGGAGCGAGAACGGGCATCAAGGAGTGCCAGTACCAGTTCAAACAGAGGAGGTGGAACTGCAGCACTGTGGACAGCACGTCCGTGTTTGGACGGGTCATGCACATTGGTGAGTTTTTCATGCTGGATGTGTTAAAATTCAAGGCAACAGCAGGTTTGAGGTCCCTTTAAGGAGGTATTACTGTAATTTTCTGTGTTTTTTTGTTTTTTTTGTTTTTTTTCAATCTACAGGGTAATAAACCCAAGAGCATCATGTGGTTGTTTAGAAAACTTATTTTTTTAGTAGTAGGCAACTAGCTACCTGTGTGAGGGTACACCAGACTTTTATAAGGATTCAAAAGCACAAACATTTCACCACAGTTTAGTACCATCGCTGTTGAGCAGAGGTGAGCTGCCCCTCCCCCACTTGCTGCTGCACACTGCCAGTCAGGCTTCAGTCTTTCAATGCAATTTAAAATGTATATCAAGGAATGTAAGGGAAAACTGCAACTTCTTAACATGCTTGTGGAATCAGCGTGATTTGCTTTTCAGCTGCAATATTTACTAGATCATGACAACACTTGGAAACATTTCTTTGTTTTGTTCAGATGCAGAATCTTGCTTATCAGGGTAATAAAAACAAGTCCACCAAGTTTACAGCTTGTGTTTGGGATGCCTGCATTAATTAATGGTTTTGGATTCCCTACATGTTTGCCTGAATCTTAATAGAACTGAATGTAATTTGTCAATACCTTTAGTCAACTATTCATTAATGAATCAACTATTAATTGATTCATTTCTGATCAATACTTAAAATAGGAAATTGGAGCAGTAAGGTGAAAACATAGCAAACTGTTATCTGTATTTCAATCTGGTATTTTCCCTTACTTTACCATTGTAATGTAATGTTTTTGCTTGTTTGATTTTTTTTCCCCCCCCTTCTAATCATGTAAATCGCTTTGAAATGCCCTGCTGTTGAACATGTGCTTTACAAATAATGCTACCTTGCCTGGAAGAGACACGTGTATTTTGGAAGGCTGAAGATGAAGACTTTAAGACAAAATTTATTTTAAAAATATCAGAATTCATCCCATAATGCTCAAGCTGTCCAAAAGAATCGCCTTCTGCACCATATAAATACAATAAAAATCTAAAATATCCAGTAATTCAACAAATCTAAGATGTGAACTTGCAATTGCTTCCCTGTTAATATTCTAATTACCAATCGTATTATGTTTAATGAACTATATTTATGACAAATTAAAATTTGGACCAAAAGCACTGAGTTAACAGCTTTTGCGCAGGCGCATTAAAGGGGGTTCTCAGTTCAACGCAAAACGCGACGCACCATCGCCAGAAGTCACGCGTAAAGACGCTCGAGGGTGGGAAAAAAAAAACAAGTAGCTTCAAAAACATGCATTGTACCTCCGGTATTATGCGTTTCTGTTGTTAGTTTCGATCCCGGCTCCGTGTCCAGCTCGTTTAAATCCCCAGCAGGCAATGTGGGAAACGTCTCATCAACAAGTAAGTGTCAAATCCGCTGCAGGCGGTCAGTCCGTCCGAGAGCTGAGGTGTTTGCTGCCCTTCTCTCTGCCTCTCCGTACTGACGGTGGGCTCTGTCCTCCAGGTTTATACGGAGGTGTGAGGCAGCCATTGTCCCGCGGCTCTCCTTTTGAAATGCGCTGATGAGCTAGCATCGAGCCGGCAGATCCGGACCTGCTATTTGAAGTCGAGTCTCCACAGTCCCATAAAGCTGGAGGGGGAACTGTTTCTTTAAAAGCGCACCGAATAATAAAAAAGGTTCACACGCCTCGTTTTTTTTTTTTTTCATGCATACCTTTCTGTCTGGCTGGCTGTGTTGATTCCAGTCCGCACTGTGGTCCATAAAGTGGCTACTTACTTTTCAATACTAAATAGTCCCAACAGAAAATCTGCAGTAGAAGCGCTACCAAAAAAATTCATGTTTTATATTTGTATGCCTTTTTTGATATAAAGCGTATTGGCTCTCCACCCTGGGCAACATGGCTTGGAGGGCGCCTCAATTAGAACCTAAACTTACTGTTGAGTTGCTATATCACTTAACAACCACAAGGGCATAGACTGCAGCTCCACATAGCTTAAATGAGGATATGATTCGTTCTTTCCAAGTTGTTGGTATTTATTAAAACTAAGAGCATGATTTTATCTCCAGATTAGACATTTAAGTTACAGAACTGGAAACTCTATGTGGCCTCAAGTCATGATGCTGTTTGTTGTTGTTATTGAAGTGACTGACATTCAGGTTTCTTAACCTCCTACTTGTCAGCCTATTGATCCCATCCTCTCTGTTTGCTTTTTAAGTGGTTGTGTATTAATGCAGACTGAGACTTGGTGGTTTTGTTGTGTCGTCCTTTTTTAACATGGTGTAACTCTGAGCAAACTGAAATTAATAACATAGACATGGGCGAAAGTGGTAAATTATTTGTGGCTTGATTAAAATTAGCTGTGCTTACATGGAATGATTGAGTTTTTAACAGGCAATTAGACATAAGTCCTTAGATATCCGGAAATCTGAAACTCTGTTTTATTTCCATTACTGATCAATTTCAGGCAGAGTGTAAAACACAAAGCACAAGGAAATTTGTAAGTTTTTTTTTTTAGTGTTAGCATGCCAGTTAGATTTTGAAGGTTATACATTAAGTTGACTGATAAAAAAGAACTATTGCTTTGCAAAACTAAACGTCTTGAACTTTTTCACATTCTGTGATTTTCTTACAGCAATAAACGGACGACTCATTTGGGCTGTTTTGCAAAAAAAAAAAAAAAAAGAAGAATAGGGAAATGGCTTATAAAGCTGAGACATGCTTCAAGTATTAGCTCAAGGTGGCTGGATACAAATTCACCTAACTCGTTTCAGAATTTTATCATTAAAAAAAAGCATCTTCTTTTTCTGCCACTTAATCAGTTGATAGATTGTGAAGGGTATGTCCAAAATCCAAGTAAAAAAGTTAATCTAATACACATAAATAAAGACCTATAGCTGTACCTAAATATTTTTTTTCCAAATTTATTTTATTGAAGTGATTAAACTAAAGCTATTGCCCTGTCTGTGGGCCCACTAGGCAAAGGCTAATTTGCAGGCCCAATCACTGATTAGGCATTTAGAAGATAATCTTTAGACTAATAGCAGAAATAAACTTATTTAAAACCAAGAGTTGCAAATGTTTTTCTTTCCCAGGTTATGCTAAAATCAGTTTGTTCACCAATATTGTCTAGCAAACTTCACCGAATAACTTTATTTATACTGAGAGTTAATCACATCCAAATAATTGTATTTATTAATTAGGTTTCTGAATTACATTTAGAAATTTCAGAAGAAACAAGGTTTTTTTTGTTGCAGAAATGTTTGAGAAACACGGGTTTTTAAATGTTTCTTTTTTTTTTACAAATAACTAAATGAAAAGTGATGTTTTTATGTATTTATCCCTCTTTACTTTGAAAAACTAAATAAAATCCCGCCTCTCTGAGAAGCATGGTAGTTGCAGCATTATGCTGTGGGGTTAATTATTTTTCTTCATATTCTTATTTCGTGATCTCTGAAACTAATTGGTGTATCAGATGAAAAGGTGTAGATACAAAAGCAAGCCACATAAATCATCATATTCAGTTTTATTTCAGCTTAGTTTATTTTTCCACTGCAAATTCGCAACAGATATCATCTCAAGAAGAAACTTCACCAAAAAATAGTAAATTCAGTTCATCCACAGAGATTAAAGTGGGTTACATACATTCCCAATTGATCCTAGTTATAAAACAGTCAAGCTAAATTTAGTATTCAAACCAGTTACAAACTTTTCTTTCAAAGTGAACTTAGCCAATTGCATTGAATGAATCACTGCTCCTTGATAAACATGCAACAAGAGAGGGATTTTAGTTGCGATATGTTGAAATGGCAATAAGATACTTTGGAGGTCTGTGATGGTAATATGTAATGTATAAAAGAATGAGCAGTCGTAAATGTGACAGAGAGTTGCACCCCGCATCGATTTGAAATCTAAGAAAAAACATCTCTTGTTTTTCACTCCATCAGGCTCAAGGGAGACGGCATTCACGTACGCCATCAGCGCGGCCGGTGTCGTCAACGCCATCAGTCGGGCGTGCCGCGACGGCGAGCTCTCCACGTGTGGCTGCAGCCGCGCCGCCCGGCCCCGCGACTTGCCGCGCGACTGGCTGTGGGGAGGCTGCGGCGACAACGTGCATTACGGCTACAGATTCGCCCGGGAATTTGTCGATGCCAAGGAGCGGGAGAAGAATTACCCGCGCGGGTCGAGAGAGTATGCTCGAATTCTCATGAACCTGCACAACAACGAAGCGGGGAGACAGGTATGACGAACCAACACAAACCGCCACTTTTTGTTCTGCTGTGGGAACTTTGGTGGGGGAAATGTGTTTTTCCTCTTTTTACCCGTATACTATATCTGTATGTCTGTTAGGAATGTGTGTCAAAGTTGACGTGGCCTTCCCACACTGTGAGTGTGTGTGTGTGTGTGTGTGTCGGTTATTTATTGGGAACCTGCAAATGGTACAACTGCTAACGCCCTTGGAGTTTAGCTGGGTCGCCCAGGTCAAGGCACATTCCAGCACTTTAACGCACAGACACACATGCACAGATAAACACGGACAGATGCAACACATTAGACGTCAACATTATTATTATTTGGAACATGAAATTTGGTGGATCCATTTCATGGCACGTTTGCAAGATGTCACGTATTTTTAAATCTGCACTTTTAGTCGTAAACCGTCCGCCTTGCCTGTTTGGGTGCAGACCGCTTATCTCCACCACAGCTTTGTTTAAGCTGTTTACAGGACAGAGACATGCATGTGTGTATGCACAAATGCCCTGTTTGATTTGTGTGAGAGACAGTGAGCCCAGGTTTGTGTGTGTCAGAGGTCAAAGGTGAGGGTCTGGAGAGCTTGTGTTTCTGCCGACGGTCCCGTTGGGGCTATAGAAGAAAGTATGAGGAGGAAGATATACTGCCGCAGCTTTGTATTAACACATGCTTCCACACACGCACACTCTTTTGAAATAACCTTTCTTTCCTCCTCCTGTTTGATCCTTCGCTTTCATTGTCGTCTGTCCATCGAAACGGAAGAGAGGAGAAGAGGGAGATGAAAAGGTGGGGAGGAAGACAGTTTCTCTCTTTCTCCTCATCCGTCCTTTCTGTCTTTCTTCTGAGGACACGCTGGTTTGTCCTAAGTGGGATTTGTCTTGCTTGGCTGAACAAGGCAAACCACAGAGTCTTTGTAGAGGATGTAGAGGTCTGCCAATGCGTGTGCGTGTGGGGGGTGTGTGTGATCAGTGAGCATTGTGGTCGTCTGCATGTGCTGACGTCTGGAGGCAGAGACGCACATCAAGGGAGGAATCTTTGTCAAACTTGACCGATTGTCACTAACCAAAATTGGATGCTCATGCAGCTTTCTGTTTAACGTAAAAAATATTCCTCAGTTTGGTGGTTCATTATGTGAATTCTGTTGAAAACCTTCCGTCTGGCAGATTTACACGTCTCTTGCAGAGCCTATCACCTGGACAGCTCACCTAACTATCAGAGGGCAACAGAGAGACCCAAACATGCACACACACACACAAACACACGCACACACACTCGCATTTATGGACAGTTTAGAGAGACCGCTGAACATTTGGATAATATGGAAAAAGCCAGGGTACACATCGAGAACCCACATATTCACAGGGTAAATGCACAAACTCAATGCAGAAAACTCCAGCCCACAATGGGAACCCAAGTGCCAATGCATGTGCGTGTGGGGGGTGTGTGTGATCAACAAAGAACAGAAGATAAAAATACATATGCCTGTATATTAGATATAACAAAGACACATTTCTGCTCCCAATCTGTGTAACATCATCCCTGCACATAGTAAGAATCAATATGCAGTCAGATCTACTTCAGGTGTTTCTTCATAAACAACATGAGACTGATGACAATTGCAGTGCCCTGAAAACATATCCGGAGGAAAACTAACAATGCACATGACCATAAACATACCAACTCCACAGTGACACAAGGTGATGGTAGCATCATGCTGTGGAAATGATTTTCTTGTGTTTATAAGAAGCCAGAATTAAGTCTATTGGTAAGACTGAGAACTTGCCAAAGAAAACTATAATGTAATCATCTAGTTTCCCTACAGTTAGGTCAAAACAAAGACTGTCTTAAAATACAGTAACACCAACAATACCAGTGAAGCATAGACGCGTGTTGGCTTTTTTCTTAACTTCTCACTTCATTCATAGCTCAGCCTGGCATAAAAGGCAGCCTGTGTTCTCCATTTCTGTCCTTGTGTGTTTCAGGCACGGGCAAGTACACTCCATACACACAGTCATTCACTCTAGCCCTGACTGAGTAAAACCTATTGTGCTTGACACAGAGAGCATGTCTCCACCATGGATGACTGACCATGAAGGTCCAGAGTCACTGTGCCCAGCAGGCATGACCCACCAAATACCTCACCATGGCGCTGGACAAACAAATGCATGCTTTGATTGGACAGAATGGGGTTCCTGGCTGCTACTGTTTTGTGGTGAAAGTTTTTTTCACGGCAGAAATAAGTGTTATAGTTATAATATCTCAAGCTAAACCACCAAACGTGTGTAGCCTTAATAACAAATACCATTGTCCTCTGTTTTCCGTGGCTGTCTGAGGAGGTCACGGGGGTCGGATCACAGGATTGCAGGGTGCCGAGTGCTATGCCTGCTGGGTAGTAAAGTAGAGGTCTGAAAGCAGGGGGTAGGAGGTGGGACGCAGGGGTCACGGGTGTTTGGGATGCAGAGGTTAACGGAGGTGAGAAGGTAATTGAGATCAGGCAACGTGAGGAGAGAGAATGATGGGTTTCATTAGCGTCAGGGGAAATTAGGAATCAGAAGTAAATGATTCAGGGAGTAAATGTGTGGTAGCTTGTCTGGTGCACACTAAACTCTGTGCAACACTCAGTAAGAGCGGGCGTAATTTATGTAGGTGTTTAGGACAGGGGTGTTTTAATGTGGCTTGTTTATTAAATGTTGTTTAGGTGACCTGGTAAAGCTGCAAGGTTTACTGCTGCAGAGACCATAAATCTTCTATTTCCTGTTCTGTGTTTTGTTTTAAACAAACCCATATGTTCAGAACGCAGCAACATCCTACAAATTACAAGCTTTCTAAAAAAAAAAAGTGAAAGAACATCAAATGTTTCCAATGTTTGATTTGTGGTGTTAAAGTTAGCTAAGGGTGAAGGAAGTCAAGCAAATATGTTCTTCTTTTTTACAATTTTTTTCAAGAAAAAGGAAAGTTTCAGCCACTACAATTCAACTTTGATAACACTAGTATTTAGGGGTATCAGTGGAAAGTGGTGTACCCTTTTTCATCAATACACCAAAATAAAATGCTGTGCAACTGCTTTTTGAAGTCATCTACTAGTAGCCCATCTGTAATTTAATCTGTGAAGGATTAATGTTTTTAAATGTTACTGCGTAAACAAGATAATGAAGACCAAAAACACAACAGACGGGTCCAAAAGACTTGCAATTGCAGGAAAAGGTGGTTCTATTGAGTTAAAATGGTTGTTTGCACAAATACACCACTCTACTAAGAGTTTGTCAGAAGACTTTTTCATTCCTTTTTGCAATGATTCATTAATTTGTAGTTACCATCAGACAAATTCCCCATAAAATACCCAAAAGTGTGTGGTGGCAACATAACAGTTTGTTATGACATGGTGTTTTAGCAAGGACCTCCATTAAGTATTTTCAAATTCAGGATAAATGTAAATATATTTATATACACAGTTTATTAGTCATTTCCATTCATTGAGTTATTTGAAAAAAAAAAAAAAAAAAACCTTATACAGTAAATTTGACTCTGAGAGTCTGGGATGTTGACATGAGAAATTGTTACAGAAATTCTGTAGTTACGTATTTCCACCACTAGATGGCAGCAGAGCATTAATGAAACTAAGAACTCAGACTTCTGTACTTTGCCGTCATGCTGGTTCTTTTCTGGTAGGAGGATTTATTTACAGATACATATGAATGTCTGTCTTTCACCAGGCCGTCTACAACCAAGCCCATGTCTCCTGCAAGTGTCACGGAGTCTCCGGGTCCTGCAGTCTGAAAACTTGTTGGCTTCAGCTGGCTGACTTCAGGCGAGTTGGAGAATTTCTGAAAGAGAAATACGACAGTGCTGCGGCCATGCAGATTGGACGCAAGGTATTAATTTGATATGTAGTGACCACAAACATTTACTTGAATGCTTTATTGGTGAAATGTGCTAAACAGATACACTTGACGTTCCCATGGTTTTCCTTTTTAATGACTAGATGTCTGAGACTTTGAGGGAGTTGACTTCTGATGAGCTGAGAAATTATAAATTTCAAAAGATATTATCAGATTCTCCCAAATCTGAAAATGACTCTTGGTTTACTCAAAAATGAAGCCACAATAGGAAGCTTATTTAAAGTCCAGACTATAACGTGTTCTGAATCTTCTGATGTGGTGGTCCACTGTCCAGATGTGTCACTCAAACTTCTTCCCTCCTTTTCTTTGCTCTACCAGGGAAAGCTGGAGCTGAAAGACAAACGCTTCAACAACCCGACACCAGAGGACATGGTCTACATTGATCCAAGCCCCGACTACTGTCTCCGGAACGAAACCACGGGCTCGCTGGGAACGCATGGCCGCTACTGCAACAAAACCTCAGAGGGCATGGACGGCTGCGAGCTGATGTGCTGCGGCAGAGGGTACGACCAGTTCAAGACATACAAGCACGAGCGCTGCCACTGCAAGTTCCACTGGTGCTGCTACGTCAAGTGCAGGCGCTGCACGACTCTCGTGGACCAGTTTTTGTGCAAATAGCGCAAAAAGGCGGGTGAACTCTGACCCAAAGAAATGGGAGTGAAAATAGAGGAGAGGAAGGAGGAGGTTATGAAGAATGATGATATCCATTTTAATATAAAGAGCTGATCAATGGACTGATATATATACATATATATATAAAAAAAGATGTCCAATATTCTGATCACAGTTCTGATGGAAGAACAAAACAGCACAAACGAGGATGAAAGGGAAAAAAAGAACAGGTTTCAATCCCTTAAAGTGGGGACACATTGACCTGTGTGAGCTGAAGAGATAAAAATAGATATATAATTAAGAAAGAAAGAAATCTGAAACGTACACATTTTAATTTAAAGAGACTTGTGTTTGTTTTAAAGTGTGAAGCAGCCTTGATTCCTCTGATTGCCTGCTGCTTTTTTAATGCAAGAGCACTGCTAACATCACCGTATGCACTCCCATCCCACTGACAGGATCAAAGAAACGCCCCAAACTACAATCAGCAGAAAGGGAACAAGTCAAGGTGACAATGACCCCAAAGTGCCTTATAGAAGTATTCATACCAGTTCAGCTTTTCCAGATTTTTCATGTTTCATCAAAAAACTGGATTTTATGTGACAAACCTACAAGAATGGTCCATAGAACTTTAGTATAATCATGTATTTTACTGGACTAAAATCCATGACTTTACTTTAGTTTGTTGAGCCATTTTCTGCTCCAATTATAGTTATAAATATCATTCCGCCCTGAACAAGTTTTATGTTGCTGTTAGGACAGTGCAAGCATCTCTCCCTGTTGAGTAGACACACTCTACTATAACTAAAAATAAAGAGATCAGACTCACTTCTTTGAGCATTACCGTGAGCTATTCTCAACCAGAAAATCTATTTTTGCTTACTGTGTTATAGTATGTGACTCCAAGATGATGACTCCACCATCATGTAGGGATTTAAAAAATCATGTCCAGTTTTAGGGTCTGTCAGATTTTTTTAAATAAAATGTTTTCTGTCTTTAACTGGCCAAATCACCTGCTTTCATATGCGTGCTGTGCTCCCTTCATGGCTTTTTGCTATGTGAATTTCTTAAGGGACTTGCACACCAAATGCAGCATCAGCTCCACCAACCTCTGAAATCCATTCATTTGTGCTTCATGCTCCACGCAACAATGTTTTGTTTTTCGCTTTTCTTCCTGCGCCGAGCGAATGCCAATGTACTGTATCTCTTCCCTCACCATTGAAGTGCAAGCAGCTCGGCACAGCTTGTGTTGCGCTCAGGTTAAAGTCGATATTTGTTGCACTTTGACTGCAGTTACACAGCGACAGATCCTTGCTTGGCCAATAGTTACAAGATATCTATCGAACTGCTCCACACAACTCCAAACTGCTCCAGTTTCCATATTAACCAAAGGATTAATATGGAAATCCTTCAGTTTCCAGTTAATATGGAAACCGAACTCCTTCACTTGCTCTCTAAAGGGTCACATATTTCTTTATCTGCTTCTCTGTTGTTGGTTTTAGCACAAAGGAAATGTAAGATCTGCAAATCAAACATAACAATAATACTATTTATTGTGAAACTCTACCTCTTGTGTTGTACTTTGCTATGGGTGAACAGAGTGCAGCACCATCAGTGTTGCTTCCAGTTTAGCATGACAGGATTCACTGCTGAGACACCTGCTGTGAAGCTCAAAGGATGCTGTTTGTCTTTCTTCTTGTCACTCTTCCTTCAAGGCCAGCTTTGTGGAGTGCAGAGCTATTAGTTGACCTCTAATCTCTATTCTCCTTGTATTATGATCATGTCTTGAAAGGTTTTCAGTTCTTATATCTATTTTTAGATGATAGATTGAACATCTTGGTGAGAAGTTCAAAACTTGAGATACTGTTTTAAAACCTAACTCAGCTTTAACTTTCTCCACAATCTTTTCCGTGACCTTTCTGCTTTATTCCTTGGTTTTCAGGATGCCATTTGTTCACTAATGTCTCCAACAAATCTTTAAGGCTTTTGAAGAATTGTTGAGTTTGAACTGAGATTCACCTAAGTGCATATGTACTCCATTTACTTAGAAGATTTCTGATGGTTCAGGGAAAGAAGGGCAGATTACAATATTCAGTTTTTAATTTGTAGCCAAAATAGAAAAGTTCATGTCGTTTTCCTTCCACTTCATAAACACATTCCACTTTGTGTTTCTGTATCAAATCCCAATAAGACACATTGAAGTTTGTAGTTCTGAAGTGGCAAAATGTGAACAAGGATATTGAATATTTTTGCAAGGCACTGCAAAGAGAGAGACTCCAGATACTTCACTCTTTTTTTGTAACAAACTTTAGGAGAAAAGGAAGAGCTCACATAAGTCCAGTTCTAAAGGCCTCAACCTGCAGCAACATCAGCAAAATGCTAACGATAATTCTTAAAAGGACAGGGCGCACTCCGCTTTGTGTCGGTGACCGGACAAATGATCCTGTGAGCGGGTTAATGAGGCCTGCTGCTTGGGGCCATCTTGACATTGTTGCTGTTTAAGTGGGCAGTTTTCTGTATAGCTCCATAACCTTCATACCAGGTGAAGAAAGCATCCATTAGAGAGATGAATATGTTGGACTGGCCTTAATGAAGACATGCAAAGAGACACAGTGCCAAGTGGACCTTTTTCATCTTACGATGTCACACAAGATGTCAAGTGTTGTGTTGACTTGGTATTTTTGCCAAGACTGTGACACTTTGTGACTGTGATGCAAATAATAGATGCGTTTGTGGACACAAGAGGACTGAATATGCTGTGGAAAATAAATGCAAGAAGAAACAGAAGAACTGGACTGCAATTCCTTACAAGCAACATTCAAGAACTAGTGCATAAGAAATTATATTTTGTTGGTGTCTATAAGCTTATGATGTTTTCTATGTTTCATACATGCATATTACTGTGTATTCTTTTGATAAAGTAGATTTTGAAAGTGAAGCTTTCTGTCTGCTGCAGTTCTTCTGGAAAAGTCTGAGCCAGGTTAACACGTTCCCTCCTCTACAGCTAGAAAATGCTGAGTTTGAGAAGGTCTGTACACACAAGAAAAAAACAAAAAGGAGAATTTGTTACTTTAATTTTCTGAAAGTTGAATCCTGAATCTTCTCTCAGTATATATATATATATTTTTTTTTTATTATTATTTTTTTCTTTTTTTTTAACCAAAGATGCATAAATTTGTTTTCTTCTTGGTGATGTTTTCTTCCAGCTGTGATTAGTGATCACTTGTCTATTTGACATACAACTATTTTGGGTTTTTACCTAAAGTTTTACATCAGAACTTGCTGATTTTCCAGCTAATTTGTCCTGCCTTTTCCCCTGAAGACCTTTGATTCCAACAGATGGCCAAGCAGACTGTCTGTCCCTATAAACTCCTTGTTTTGTCCTCAATTTCTGTCCCACAACATTCATTTTCCACATTTAAACACTAAGCATCACCATATTTGATTCCTATAAATACCAACAAGATGATCTTAAGTTGTCTCTTAACATTTGTTTATCAGTGTTTTTCAATGTTTAGCGCTGAATGTCAAGGCTAATCGGGTCAGAACAGTGACCTTACTAACAATCCCATTACTTGTAGCTGCTTGCAGGTAATTGGATTAGACAACTGACCAGAGCGGCACGAGTGACCTGCACCCCTTTGTATGAATAATCCTCCTCACCTGACGGAGGACGGTGAATGTCTGGGGTCGTCTGTTATTGTAGACAAAATCTTAATGCCTACTGGAGCTGGAAACACAATAATCAGTAAATCAGCAACTCATAATCTATAAAGTGTGTCGTATATGTCGATATGACGTATGTGAGGCGCTACCAAGATTAGATCAGTGAAAGTGTAACCTTCAGGCCCATCTAATCCTCCTGGCCTGACAGCCATCTGTTTACAAAGTGCTGCCAGCTTGAATTTGCGCAAACAGAAAACTAAACACGCGGTGAGGATTTCTACCCGCATGTTGCTTTATATTATATGGTTTTTGTATTTTCTTAACTTTAGGTTGAGGCTGTTTTTGAAAGCTGGTGATTGCAGAGAATCACAGAGGTAAGTGTGTTTAGTACATATGAATACTTTTATTTCTTTTGTGGCCATGCAGCCAGTTAATGTTGCTTCTTAGTTTGTCTTTGGGGTGGATTTTTATTGAATAGTGACTTGGAAATGTATGCATGTGTAAACATACAGCTACTTATTTTTGTGGGATTTTATTGTCATAGACTTAAAATATTGCATAGTAGATTAATGGAGAAAAAAATGATTTAATGCTGTATAGAGCCAAGTTTTTGCTGCAACAGTCCTTTAGTTGCATCAGCTTTACAGACTGAACCTTTTAGCATTTTTCTTAGTAAAAATAGATCAAGCTCCGTTATCCTGGATGCCAAATCTCTTTAGAGATAAATTTTCAGGGATTTTGAGTAAAAGTTAGGTCTGGTCTCTTCTTGGATGTTTCTCTGAATAATGCTCTCTTTGGATCATTGGAGGAGCAGCACACATGACTCTACATCTCAAACACAGTGACGAGATCAAGGATATGAAATTCACGAGGAACTAGTGTTCACCGTAGACTCATCTTTAACAAACAGATAATTATTTGATGGACCTACACCGATGTTAAAGCTAATTAACTGCTCCATTCTTGATTGTTCAGTTGTATTCCTGGTTCAGTCATCTTTTAGCTGCAATAACACAAGATAAGAGATCTAGGGCTTCTGGTGGATTAAAGGTTCTGGCCGATCATGTCTTGGGTTTGGAGCTGTGGATTATGGTGATGGATTGAACAGAAATTTGTGATCTTATTTTCTAATCTTTGAACTGGGAATAAACTGCACCAGGTAAATTCTAATTACTAATTAGGTGACTTGTGAGGGCAATTTGTTTCACTGTCTTAAAAAAAAAAAGAATTGAATGACGCACTTCAGAAATTTTTATTTGTAAAAAAAAAAATGCTCATACTTTTCTTCACTTTGTCACACAAGAAATTAAAAAACAAAACAAAAAAAACAAAGTTTTTAGTGTAATGTAAAAAATTTACTTGGTGTGAATACTTTTACAAAGCATTGTTTTTTTCCTATTGTTCCTGTTTTTTGGCAGATTTTGACATTGAACAATGAGGCCATTATCCTTAAAACCTGTGTTGTCTAAGCGCAGGAGGAATAAAGCTGTTTTTTCCCTCTAAAATGTAAAATGTTTGCATTAACTGCCCAGTTCCCGTCTTTAACAGGCCGTATATCATGTTAGAGGGAGAGCATTTTCCCCGCATTTAGCCACATGATACCAGAAGCAAAGGGTACAAAGGTATTTTGCACAATATGTTTGTAGATTAGCCAGCAGCTGGTGTGGGAAATCTCTCTGTGATCTAGATTAGCTGAAGTGAGGAAAACGTTACATTTTCAAATACCATAAACCTACAGAGCGCGACAGATTCCAAGCCTTTTCCTTATTCAGCTGCTTGCTCTGCTGTTTTACTCCTCAAACACAAACAGAGCTCAAAGACCAAGTCAAACACAAATGCTCAGCCACTTATCCATAAGCTCATTCATCCATATGCTTTCTACAAGCTGTGGTAGGAGCAGAATGGATCGCTGAGTAGCCTGAATATCTAATCTTCTGGGGATGGCTCTGCAGACGGAGTAAGTGCTCTCTGAGTTGGAAGGTCAGCTTCCACGTCAGCGCTGCTTTCTGTACGTCTCAAATATCTTCGAAAGCACTTCTGCATATTGACCTTTTAGCCCCATTTACAATATGGATACAAAAGTTAAAACAATATAGAAATATTTAGTTCCAGCTTCTGTGGGGTTTTTTGTTTGGGAGGGGGGTTTACTGCAGTTTAGCAAAGAAGATATTCAGTAACTTGCAAAAATAGTACAACCTGCTAAACCTTTTTCACATGTTATGGTACAACTACAAATGCCATTATTCAACTGACAAATCGGTGCATAATTGTTGAGTGAAAGGTAAAACGTTGTCACTTACTCGTCTATATAGTTCAGGTTGCATGTTTAGACTTGCTGCCTAAGGTAAATTTACACCACAGTCTCAAATTCTACACACCTTCTAAAACATTTTCTTCCAGTATTGTCCTGTATTTAGCTCCATATGTCATCCTGTGAACTCTGACCAGCTTTGTTCTGCCCTTTGAAGAAAATTCCCTCAGCATGATGCTACCACTGCTATGTTTGGAGTGTTTTTAGAATGTTTTTTTTGTTGTTGTTGTTCTAAAACCTAAAATTAGACATAATTTTTTTTTTTATTAAACCATGAAACAAACAAATATTGTGAGCTGTCAGAAAACCTGATAAGCAATATTTTTCCTGTCTAATTTTTCCTAATGCTATCATAGAAAATCTCAATAAAAATGCATTCAGGTTTGTTTCTAATGTGACAAAATATAGAAAAGTTCAGGGTGTGTGAATATTTTTTTAATGCACCAATGCTTTCATATTCCACTTAATCTTGTGCTGATGAAAGAAACAAAGAACAGATTTTATGCCTGTAAATTAAAAAGACTGGTGATGCATTAAACATCTCTCAGAACAGCTGAAATAAATGCCTTATGCATTCCTTCAGAAATTACACACAGCAAGTAATGAGGTCATTATACTCAAAATATGCTCTTAAACACTTTATTGATTCAAGAACCCAAGGTGTTGACTTCAATATTTCATGAGAAATAACTATTATTAACATAATATTGCACCTCGCATAGACAAAAACATCTTTTCATTAATGCATTTTTGTTTTTTCCGAGGAGCTAAAGAATGAAGTGTGGTGAGTGTAACACAAGGGTGCTTAAGTCCAGTCCTCGAAAGCTACTGTCCTGCAACTTTTAGAAGCATCCTTATTCCAACAGATCAGGATCAGCTATGAACAGACCTGGTAACGAGTCATTCATTTGATTCAGGTGTGTTGGAGCCGGGATACACCTGAAAGTTGCAGGATGGTAGCTCTTGAGGACTGGACTTGAGCACCCCTGGTGTAGCACATTATGTGCTCTTATTGCATGCAGGCAGGTAAGCATGTTGGATATAGGTCATGGTTAAGTGACCTAATTTTTAAATATTTAAGGCTGATCCTATCATGGTTTCAGTGACGCCAGGTGTGATCAAACAGGGCTGGTATTGAATGTTGCTTTGCTGTTTCAGGTCTTGGTGTCTTCTTAAAAGCTTTGTATAATCTTGTTGAGGACAGATGATGGGCCACATTTTTAACACTCTGGTTCTGTTTGGATTAAACATATTGCCTAACTCCAGTAAGAGCCATTGCATAAACTGAATAACACCCATTTGAAGTTCAAAAATTATAATTATGATTGTGTTTTCAGGTGTGGCATACCAGCTATAACCCGTCTGTACCGTGTGAAAACTTTCATCCTGCCAACGATGTTTCACACCCTAAAAAAACACGACAGTCAACTAATGGAAAATTACCTGGACAAGCTCGCTTTCAGCTTAGGAGGCGGTAGAGAATATACAGTTAAGACGTCAGTTTGACTGAAAGACGATACAGAAACGGCTCGACAACATAAACCGGCCCGGGCGGTTCTAGCCAACAGGGGTCTTTGCCCCTGGAAAGCTGGTTCTAACCCTGCTATGGCCCCTGTACTGAAGAGATAATACTGAATTAATTCCTCATAATGATATGCGTTGGCACAGAAACTGTAATTAATTGGTCCCTTGGACCAGTTTCATTTTTTACCTTCACATTTTTAAGTAAATTAAAATTTAAGGTGTTGCCCTTTTAGCTTGAGCTGCATTGGGATAGGATCACATTTTTCATCTTGTTTGTTTCATTTTCTTTTTCTGTACCCTCATCAGAAAACCCATGATCTGCTTGGTAAATTTAGTTTACAACTGCCATTTTAAGCCCATACAGGACTTTGAATGATCTTCATATTTTTTCAAATTTACTCAAATTTGGTCAGGCAAACTGAAACATATATTTGAAAGTTTTATTTATTTTTTTTCTCCAGTATTGCCCTGCATTTACATCCTTGATTCTTCTCATCGTCTCTCATTTGCTTCCCTTTTTCAGTTGGGGAAAAGCTTATCCATAGCATGATGCTGCCATCACTGTGCCCTTGAGAGAAAATGTTTTAAGGTGAAATGAACTTTAATATGAGTTCATTTATTCATTGTAGAACAACCCATGTAAAAAATTGCTTAAACAGAATAATAGCACCAAAATTACTGGTAAAACTTCCTATAGCACAAATGTAAACTAAATTATTAATGGTATATAATGTGCATGTTATTTCCAAAATTGATCTGCATTTTCAATTAAAGTTCCCTAAATGCTCCCTAAATTTTTGTCACATTACAACTAAAAACTTATTGGGATTTTATCTGACATCATTAAATATAAATGTGAAGTGGAAAGAAAATGTTTGGTTTACAAAATTTTATTTTGTAAAAAAAATGGTTGTGCAATGACAAATGAAGGTTGCACAAACAAACTGGTTATTGCCAACAATAAGTTCAGTGAAGGACACGCTTGTATTCAGTGCCTCTCATTTTTAGTTTGGTAGTTTTTAATGTTTTTCTCATCAGTAAAGAACTGAGACAATCCTGGAAAAATTCAAGACATCTTAGTAGAGAAATCTTGTTTTAAATGATGTTTTGAGCACATGATTGAATCTGACAGAATTGCATAGAAATGACAAGGATGGAAATCATTTTCTGACATAAAGTCAAAGGATTGTCATTTGGTTATATCTGATTTAGTTCTAGAAAGAAGAATAGAAATGTTCACAGTCTGAGTCTTTTTCATAGGTCTGTAGTGTAACTAAAGACAAACTCTTAGTTCACCCTTCGTTTGCCCTCAATATCAATAAAATTAGTCTGGTCATGTGAACGTGGTCTTGGACTTTGTCAGAGTGAGAGAGGAAAAAGTGTTCCACGTCTTCTGCCCAGGTCAAGATAAAATCAATTTCTAAAGCTGTTGCACAAACCTACATCATGCTTTTGGGAAAAATACACTATTATCAAATGTTCCTCTTCTAAACTGGATTTAGATAAAGATCCTGTACTTACAGTGCTGTGAAAAGGTGTTTGCCCCCTTAGAGATTTATTTTAGGTTTGTTTGTTTGCTTGAATATTTCAGATCATTAAACAAAATGTTATATCAGACAAACTTAGCCAGAATTAATACAAAAGAAAGTTTTCAAGTAATGCCACACCCTGGCTTTATTGCAGTCAAAGCTTTGGAATATACTAAATACTTAATGCATGAAATAGGCTAAAATATATTTAAAAACATTTTTGAAACTGCATAATTATTTATGACACCCTTGGCAACAAGCTGGTATCTGCTCAGTCACACAAGTAGGAGTACAAATTTTAAAACATATTCTCTACAACCTAAAAGTATTTTCTGAAAACAAATATTTGCAAGGATACTTGCTAAGCTTGTTTACAGGTGAAACTGGTGTGTCGGTTAACCATTTAAGAGAAAATTTATGAAGCTTGGAGTTCAGGAATACACCCAGCTGTCAAAGCTTTGCATCACAATAACTCATTCCCTGTTGCACAACCAAGCGCTGCCTGTAATTGCATTGCATTTGGGAGTGGAGTTATGTGTGCTCTGGCATTAAACTCGCATGTCTGCACACACTTCTTAAATCAGTGATGCAGAGGTGGGGAACAACAGATGATTCAGTTATGCATTCATTGGCTCGATTCATGTTGACTGTGCACACAGGCACATTAAGTCAGATATGTGTAACAAAACTGTCAAGGCAATTTGGACAACAGATAGTTGGAGAGTGGTCATATTACAAAGTATAGTATATGGTTCTAGATTTATAATCTGCTGGCATTGCTGGAAATATTTTAGTTGCTTAAAACCTTTTAATAGATTTACACAATTTAAAAAACTGAATTGTGCCTCTAGATTTTCTTTTAATCTCTTAAAATTTCATAAAATAGCATTTCCAGTCCTCTTGGTTTATTTTTTTTCCTTTTTCCCATCATACATACTTATGTCACTAGGTTTATTTTCCTGTTTTGTTTGTTTATGATTTGCATCTTTATTGTTTATTTAATTTTTCCTTTGTTTTCAGCCTTTGTTCAGTTATTTTTACAGTTATTGTTCGGTTTTCTTTGTTTTTAGTATTTTTGCTTTTGAGTAACAGCTTTGGTTAAAAACTACAATACAAAAATCATGTCTTTTTCCTGGTCGTCGGTGATTGGTCAGTTTTTTCGCAGAGCCATCTGATTGGATATCTTGTGCTCATGCGAGTAGCGTCACGGGCTGAACGCCTCCCTCCCGTAGGTGAGTGAGCTCTGGAACGGAGCTCGCTTAGTAACCGTTTAGGCTGGAGAGGAGCTGGGTGGCAGCTACAACTCTCTGCCAACTCTTTTAACATCACCCAGAGCACTGGTTTCTCCTCGGATATTCGGAGCAGGTGAATATTACCAATCGTATTTGGTACTGTTGATTATCAGTGCTGTTTTTATGTCCTGTTTTAGGCTGTTAAATATCACCCCGTACTTTCCTTAATGTAACGTTAGCGCCTCCCTGAATAGCAGCTTTGCTATCCAGCTAATTCTGGCTGTCAAAACAACAGGAGTTAGAAGCTGCTAGCCAGCCCCGAAAAACACAGCTTTTCTTTGTCTTTGGGAGACATTGTTATACGTGAACCTGTTATTTAGCATGTTTAAAGACATTGAGTGCGATGGGGAAAGCTGTCAACACAAACATAGTCTGTCTAAAATACTTTTCTCGCTTTTGTCAGACGTGGCAGCGAACTAGCCAGCTCGCTAGCTCGGTGTAAACAAACCATGTTCACAGACTGCTGAAGGGCTGCGGTATGTCGGGTGTCTTTTTTTTTTTTTTTTTCTTAGCCCTTTCTAGATGTAAGTACGGTTATTTTTTACATTAGCGTAATGTTAGCAAGATGACACAATATTTTGTTGATGTCTTGTGTTAAATTGGTAAAAGTTGGCGCTGTCAGTGGAAGGTAGACTGCCTGGAGTTTGTCTTTTCTTTGTCTCGCTCGCCAGTGTTAAGTTGATACCTTGGGTCCCTGAGCTCCCACTATTAAATTACTTGTCTCAACTTGATGTTATTTCAGTGAACATAGTTTCCTTTTTGGTATTTAAAGGTTAGTTGTTAAGTGACTGACAAGTAGCTGCTGTTTTTAGTTTTTCAATACAAATTTTATTCTTTATTTCCACCTGTTTCTTGCTCACTTAAGTCAGCAAAAAAATAGGATGGCAGAAAATACCAGGTACAAAGCTTACTGTATTTTCTAATATATACTAACTTTTTTTTTTATTACTTTTGAATTTAAAGATACATTACTAAGTATGTTATGATTATTATGAAAATGGTTAGACAGGATTCTACCATGAATTCTTCTTGTATGCCCTTGAATTAGTGCATTTTTTTTATATGATTCATAGACCAATTGTGGGGTAATTTAGCATGAACTACTTATCAAATAAGCTCAATTTTGGAATATAAATAATGGAACATAGTACCTAACACACTATTAGTTTTATATACAAACAATTACTTTTCTTTGGTTTGTTTAAGCATGCGTTTTGTTGGGCTGAAACTTCAGCATGTTACCCTGGCGAGGTTGTCAACAGAAACAGAACAAAAATTACTGTAGTTCTATAATTATTTGAAATGATTAAATAACCTCCATACAACAGCAAACAACTGCATTTTTTTTTTTTTTTTACCTTGATTTAAAATAACACAAATTTGATGGTATTTACACAAAAATCTTGTGAAAGTAATGGAAGCTTATTGGTTTATTTAGAACAGAAAGGCCATACTTTATCCTGCTGTAAATACAGCTTCATCACACCTTGAGTTTCCACACCAAGACCAAACCTGTTTTCTGCAACCTGGAATGAGATGAATTTGTCTGTCTCGTAAACGAGGGGCTGACCTAAGCATTTTTCTGAAATCCCATTAAATTCACTTTAAACTGTAGGAGTTGTGTAGTGTAAATTTTGTGCAGTTCTCAAGGTATGAAGTTTTAAAACCTTGATACACGCTTATACCAGTAGTCTACCCAGAAAACTACATTTTACTAGTCAACCCCATGGATGTGTATCTAACTTTTTAAGTAAAAATATAAGTATCTGTTAATGTGTTGAACCATTACTGTATTGCATCAGAAAATGTTAAGCATTTTCCCAGAATATTCCAGAAATAGCTTGTTGTCAAACAGTTGTCGTGCAATTATTAGCACTGAAAAACACACTTACCAGTAGTAAACTAGTCACAACTGAATATTTATCTCTGGTGTAGGAGTATGAGACAGAACTTGTCATTTTTAGATATCTGATATTTCTCTCAATCTGTATTTGGTGCAACATCCAATTTTCAGTCAGTGTTCTTCAGGCATGAAGTCATTTTATAAATATTTTATTGTCTAGGTAGTTGTCTTGGACACAAACTTCAGCAGTATAGAAACTCTTTCTGTAACCCACCTATATGAGAAATTCATATTTAATACAGTTTCTTTTCCTCAATTAAGTTTCCATTTACAACTAACCCAAAGTGACAGAATGAAACTGAGGTGCTTGGAATCATGAGGCTGAGTTGCTAATAACCGTTTTGTTATTATTAAGCTGTTTTTCATTACGCCAGGAACATGCTTCATTTTTAAACTGACAAACAAATTCATCTTGTGATTTCAGAGCAGATATTTACTGCATAATTTATTTGATGTTTCGGTGGCTTTCACAATCAGCGTTTTGCAAGATTCTGCAGTAAAAATACGGCCTGAATTTGGTCCGAAGAATGCAACTATTGCTTAAGCTGCTATGTTCTCCAACTCCCCACCCTGCAAGACGTTGATACTGAGCATATGTCATGTTATTTTATGACAAAGTACAGCTCTGCGGTGAATTTAATGTGTAACGATGTCAGTGTTTGAAAGTGTGCCAGCCAGGAGAGTTGCTAAATATAGCTCATAGAATAATAGATCTATCAATGTGAACGTGATTGATCAAGAAAGAGAAGAGCTGCTTTATTTTTTTATTTTTTTTTTTACACATCTCTTATGTCTCTTATTTATTTTCCAAACAACCCAGAAAGCAGCCTAAAACCTGTATCTGTTTGAGTGCGTTTGGTGAAAAACACGATTTACAAGGCTTTACATTGACACCTGCGGTCGTATAAATGTACAGACACAATACTTGCATAAGCCAAAATAAATAAGATTATCAAGACTTGAATGCTTTATCCATGGACACAGTAATCATCTTAACCCATGAAACACCTTCAGAGGGTAAATGACTGAATGGGATTCCTTTGAAGCTGCAGTAACATTTTTAAGCAAATTCTTTCTGACTGTATTAAAATTTAAGATAAAATAAGGAATAAACAACTATTTAAGAAACTAGACCATAATCTGATTTAATTCATCCTCAAAGACCACAGATAAATTGCCCGCCATTTTAGGGATGTTTGGGAAAACCCAAAATTTGGTGATGGTGAACGGTTGTTAATAATGTGGTCTTCTTCAGTCAGTTTCACGCTGCATACACAAAAAGAATATGTATTTTTAATAGCTCAATGTTGCTCTTTTTTATCTTCTGAGACCACTTATTTTCATTTGACCCACTTTTGGGTTACCACCTAGTGCTTTAAAGCCACTGTATTTGGTTGTTCACCAGCAGGACTGACAACCTTATTATGGTCCACCTCCTCCCTCTGTCAGTTGTGGTTTGGCTTCATGCGCACTTGGAGCTCTGCTTTTAATTAGCTGTGAATGGTAATTTAGACTTTGTGTGCGCTTCATGCCAGACAGTTGGTGTCTAAAAAGAGTCAGGGTATTTCGAATAATTTAGGTTTACAAAAATCATCATAAATACCAGGTGTGGTATAATATTAACTTTTTTTTTATTACCACAAATTTAAACGGTTTTTTCCACAATCCCTAAAATAATGTTAAAACACACGGTCACTATTTTAATCTGATATGTATATATATATATATAAGATTTTTGTCCACATAAAGCATAAGGACTAGTTTTTGTTACATTATCAAAATTAGAATAATTTATTAATTCTAGACTGAAACTATTTTTATGTTTTATCCATTAAAAGTGTATCAATTGCAAACAGATTTTTTTTTTTAGATTGACTGAATCCTATTTAAGATGTTTGTAAAAACGTATTTATATGTTTTTACCAATTATTTTTCAATATAACCCTTGTGTTTTTTATACCAAATAACATAATTTTATTTGGTAACAAAATTAATTTCAGCCTTCTATGCTGAAATTATTTTTCTTTTATTCAAATAATCTATTTAATAACCTTTGAAGCTGTTTGACTAGAATGAGATTCTTACTGATTCTTCTACAAGTTTTTATCAACTTGGGACCAGCATTAAAATTTACATTTCATGGCATCCAGTCATAAATACATGTGTATTTAAGTTTTCCCCCTGAAACCAATTTTTTTTTTTTATTTGTCTCATTACTTTAAAGCTTGTAAACATTGACAATTGAAATTTAAGGGAGTTAAAACGTAGCATGCCTATCAGAAGTGTGTTCCTGATTATATCTGTGCTGTGTCTCGACTAAGAGTGTGTGTTTGTGTCAAATGCTCGTCACACTGTCGCTCTTTGTTCCGGTCTCAATCATAAGACTCCTGGCAGCTGGACCAGAATGTCCCTGCTGTATCAGGACACCAGGGGACACCCAGTTTGTCCGTTTGCTCTTGATGTTATCAGTTCATTTTTATGTAGAAGCTAGCTGGGCGATGCTCCTGAATCATACCGCATTACTGCACCCCAAAAGTGAACCCCACCCAAATGAGGTTTCAACTCAAAGCCAACACTACTCATTATTTATGATCAGCTGTAGCTTTGTGGAGACAGAGGTTGAAACGGGATTTTGGGTAATATTATAGTTTGGTTGGAGTGTGCCGGGTTGAAATGCCTGTGTCTCAGTCGTATTGAACAGCCGAACCATTCATCTGGCTTCAAACAACAGGTTTGGTTCTCTACAGAGTTTTCACACATTTAAATGGATACTTGTGTGAAACCCCCAACCACAGGGACGCACAACGTAACGCACTACAACCACAACCTGCATTTAAGTCTGGAAAGCATATTTATGCCTGATCCACAAACATTTTTGCACAGGCAACAAAAAACCTGACAGTGAGTTTATGTCGTTTATCTCTTAGCAACCAAACTTTGCAGAGGTTGAGGGAAAACTGAGAAGTACCGATCAACATCAGTGGGACGTTTACCAAATTAACTAAAGATGGTTAGAAATTCACAAGATGAGAATTTTAACCAACTCTGAGTGGTTCTTGCTTTGGTTAAAGAAAACTCCCACAACACTATCCTGTCTCTAAAAACCTGAGCTCACAGCAGCAAAAGTGTTTATTTTTCCTGGAAGAAAAGAAAAGTGTAAGAATTTAAACTTTAAAAGTTTAAAAGACTGATATTACAACAGAACAGTGACTAGGGTTACCAATGTAGTCCAAAGGTCACTGTCCAAAACAAGTTGTCACCAGTCTTGTCTTTTTATCTTTATGGTTATGGACTGATGAGACAAGCTCCATGTCACTGTCAAAGGTCAAAGTGTGTTTGCTTCTCGACCCGTATTGGGTAGAGATCCACCAATCAATCAGCCAGCGATCAGAATTGGCTCATTTTAGCTCTAATTGACGAACAACTGGTCAAATGCTGAAAAGTTGGATCTTTGTTTCCTCCATTTATGTTTCATCAAACTAAGAACTGCCACCATTTCCAGTCCACCACCAGGAAATGTTTTGATGCCCCTTAATTAAATATGTCTTATATGCAAATGTTAAGATGTATAAATGGAGATTATCCTGCAAGTCTTTCATTCTCTGCTCAACAAAAATGGTATTTGACAAAATCTGACATCGGTAACGGCCTGGAAAAAGCCTAGTCGGTGTATCTCTTAGCGATTTATCTTCCTCTTTACGTCACAAAGTGATTTTAAGTACGTTCAGTTTTGACTTTCACGCTGTAAGAAAACCTGCTAGCAAAACATCTGTGAGAACGGACAGAAGATGGAGATCTTTGTAGGCTAAGTTGATAAACTTGAGTAGTTGAGCCAGTGCAACGTGTTTGTGAGTCAGTGTTACCAGCTTGGCCGCTTGGTCATCGAGCCTTGTAAAACTTGTATTGCAGGTTCGCGCAAAACAGAACGTTATGCTGAGGTAGGATTTTGAGTAGAAACAAAAACAAGACAAGGGAACGCAGTAGTGACCCGTTAAGGCTTACCGCTCAATGTCGTCTTCTAACTTGTCTTGTATGTCATCACTTTAAGGAGTTGTGACTAAGAAATTAAAAAGGCTGTGCATTTGTTGTGTGGGAGCGAAATTATGTGAAATGTGTGTGTTTATCTGGTGTTACACATTTTGGTGAGTGTCTGTGTTAGGGGGAGAGAGCGATGACGTACCAAGAGGCACGCAGGCAGCAGGCCGTGTCTGATGAAATGACTCATACAGCCAGCACACATTGAAGGGAAAATTTCATGCCGTTGGACAGCCTTGAACATTCACAAGTAAAGCAGCAAATTCGAAGAAGGGAGCTCAGGTTCTGAATAGGCAGCAGGCACGTCGGACTTCCTGTCATTTCCTCAAATTAAAAAAAAAACTTTAGCTGTCGTCACTGGAATGTGGTGTTTAGCAGGAAAGAAACCCCCAGAGGTTGACTTATGACTGTATTTCTATTGTTAATTCCAACAAAACTTTAGTCTAATACTGTTCACTTTGTTTAACCAATACAGATCAGAGATTTGATACTTTCTTTGGCACAAAACAGCAGTAGGTTGAAGTGAGTCTAATGGAGAAGACTGATAAACCTGTTCATATTTTCTCTGTCAAATGTCTTCACATAAAAATACTTATGCATTATCTTAATTAACAATCAGATTCCTAAATGAAATGGGAGGAGTAAAGATGACTTTGCTGTTGACCTCCTGATGACATGTTATAGTAATCAGTGGTAGAATGACATGTTTGCCTGCCGTACATAGACCCGACTCTGCAGTGCTGCCGTTTTACAGCTTGACCTTTGTCCTATATTTACTTCCTACTGAGTGAGAGTAAAGAAAACGGCACTTGCTTTTAAACTGCTTCTGACCCACATGTTAGTGTGTCATTACAGAACACCGCATATTCATGCAGGCTTAAAGCGCAGTTGAAAGTGGAGACAAGGTTGGAAAACCGGTTTCTTGTTATTTATATATGTTTATTTTTTTTTCCTCCTTTTTTATCCACAAGCAAATATTTGACCTACTTTAGTTTGCTGAAGTTCCTCTTTTTTTTTTAAAAAAAAAAAAGGAGAAAAGTTCCTTAGTTTGTTCAAACTTTTGTCACAAGGCTTGCTGTGACTTGCGATGCTTTCTGTTGAGCGGCGTTTCTAAGTAATTAGTATTTGTAAGTAAATAACAGTTGCAGTCCATAGTGGAAATAAGATATCACAATCCAAAACACCTTGATGTCCAGAGGTGTACTCTAACTATTTTTCTTTCTATTTCATTTTCCTTTTTCTTCAGCTGGGATCTCTGCACCACTTGTAAAAATAACAGTGCAAATCATTTTGTATTGATCCTTTTTATTTGGTTTTCAGCAGTTCTTCATTTGAGTTCTGTGAAGATACAGTGATTGATTTATGCTTGCTACTCTACACCAGGCCCCACATTACTTACTCGTGGCCTCAGTTGCTCTGCTTCTATATATACATGACTTGTGAGTGCATGTTTTCATGTTTATGTTTCGACCAGAGTGCTTATCTCCAATTAATCAAGACTGACATTTTTCAGAATCAGAAGATACACGTTTTAAATTAAGGGTGAAAAGCGACGGCATGCTGCATTGCATGTGAGTACGCCTCATGTGACTGCTTTCAAATTATTGAATAAAATAAAATAAAATTAATAAAGGTCGTGGCCCTCCTGTCTCCTCTTCTAACTCTGGATAGCTGCACAAAGCTTTGAGTTTGTCGGACGAAAACGAGCAGCAGAGCAGATAAAATGAAATTTGGGAGAACAAAGTCAAAGATGTTTTGCACACATATACTCGGCTGATTCACGACCCCGGTTTCCTTTGTAATAAGCTTTTTATTTCGGTTTATTTGACTGTAATTTCAATAATGTGCGACATTACAGTAGCTTTCACCCTGGTACCTAAACCTGTATTGTAGGTATTAAACTTAGGGGTAAAATCATCGACGTAAAAATGCCACTTGATGATGATGATGATAATGACGACTTTGAGTGAGATTAATACTTCTTTATAGCTATATTTGAGACATGGAAATGTGCATATTTTGGAAGACTTTAATGTAGAAATGACACCGATTCTTAAACGGTGGTGTTTTCAGTGGAAAAGTGAAGCCTGCATGATACCAGTTGCCCGTCTGGGAGCAATGTGATCATAGTTACCCTGCATGAAACAGTTCGGTGACTCATTCTGCTTCCTGTTGTGGACAGACATAACGTGTCAGCTGTTGTAGGGCCTAAGGCAACTCGGGAGTCGGTCGGTTCAGATCCTTGTAAGCACGTCCTGGATTGGGTTGTGTGAAGCAGCTCTCGCTTTGTGTTCTTTCCGTATCTTTACTGCCATAAAATGAGCCTTTTTATCTTAATTTGGGGCCGGGCCAGTCTGTACTGTTCTGTTTGTTTTGCTACTGTTATTTTCACAAGTAGTGCCAATGATTGCGTGCGAGTCTTTTGATTCCTCAGGACACTAAACAACGTAGAATGAAAAACATTCTTGCAACATCAAACTTCTCGAACAAAGTAAAGTGAACAATGTTCGTTTAGTGGTGGATAAATATGCTTCTTTACTTTTTTCTTCTTTTTTTTTTTTTTTGCTTTCCGGGCCTTTTCAAGTTGTCAAAAGGACAGCTTGTGCTCGCTCTGCAATCACATGAGTCTGTCCTCCTGGGGGCTAAACTACGGCTGAAAAAAATCACATCAAAAGTAGCTGTGAAAGCAAACTTTCCAACATGACAGGAAATGTGGCAGTGACTACCAGAGAAAAGTGCTACGGTTATTTTTGCTAATAGTTGGGCTGCAGAAATAGAAATCGATAAGACGTCACTGAGTGAAAAACGGGCCTGTGTGAATAACATCACTTTCTGAAGGTTCATATCAAGTGCAAAACATGTTAGTACTAGTATTTGTTTCTTTCTCCTACGACCTTTAGTCCTCTTTTCAATTTGGTGTTGAAGAAACTTTCTTGTTTAGCTGAGGGGTTATTTTTCCCACTGAGCGTAATAAGCTTCAATGTATGTGTTGTGGGGCGGGGTGAGAGTTTAAATGAAGCAGCCCTATGCTAACCTTTGGGACATATTTACATCGATTTGGCCTCACTGGAGCCCGGTGAAAGATGGGAGGTAAACATGTGGCAAGCAGCAGTATGTGGAAATGAGTCTGCAGCTGCATTCCTGATCATTTCCAAACTGTCAAAGCTTTGGTCGTCCTTATTGGAAACCTGCAGTTAAAATATCAGCATGTACATGTTTTTGCAGAACTGTTTACAAGTTTAATGCAGCTGTTCCCATCAGAACCTTCTTTAATTTATTTAAAGATGGGCTCACATCTTAACTCTGGTTCTTAACAGCTAACTCTGTTTAAGCTACAGTGCAAGACAATTTGCCATCGGGGAATACTTCAGCTTCCTGTATGTGAATGTCTTGTTGCTGTCCTTGACACCTCTCGTTGCGAAGCAACTCACCATGACAGCAAGTTGGCAGCTTCTTATTGTTTGCAACTCTTGTTAAAGGCAGCATTTAGGGTGGATGGCATAATGGAGTGATTCAGACGAGACACTGACGGATATTTTGGAGGCTGACTTTTGTTACTTGACGTCTTTTATTTAAACTTTGGGTAAAAGTGTTGAATGTTTTATTCAGCTAACAGTTTTTAGTTTGCCGTGTTTTAGTTATCTTTACGTTTGTACGTTGATGTTATATTGTTATATTGTTTTCTTTTGATCTGTGGTATTTTTTATTTTTTTTTTACAGTAAATTGGGACTAATGTCAGTCATTATTTTTTCTTTCCTTCAGTTTCTCTCTGGACTGCAGTTCCTCTCCAGCTTAGTCCCATAAAGCCTCGACTCAAACCCATCTTCAACTTCAGAAACTTCAGCTACAACCCGGGTATTTAATATTCATACATTTTGCAACAAGCTCGATTCAATAATATTTTATTTATCCCAAAGGGAAATGAAATTATCTACTGAATTAATTCAGCTAAATAAATCCAAGTGCAACCAGTTGCTGCAGAAATCCACTCATTAAGTCAATGTGAGCCCCGTCTGGGACAGCAAATATCTTTTGTAAGACACAGTGGTAAAACATGGCAGTGGCAGCATCATACAGAGGGGAAGCTTTTATACATTTCTTGTAAGGATGAGGTTGGGAAGTTGTGGAGAGGTTGAGTTCTTTTTGCGAAGAACGAGTAAAACTTTCTGTTTCCACGTGTGAGAAGCTGGTAGACACAGACCACAAAAGATTTACAGCAGTATCCATGGCAACAAGTGGCTCTATTTATGTATATTTTCCTTCCATTTCACTTAAATGCACCATTTTGTGTTTGGTCTACCACATGAATTCCTAATAAAATACATTGAAGTTTGAGTTTTGACCTGCCTGCATGACTTTTATTTGAGCTTCCCACTTTGTAATCGTTTCAGATTTTTTTTTCGGTTGGTGGCTGCACCCCTCAGTCTCCTGTCCAGCTCCAGCTGAGATCCTTCTTGCTTTCAAATAAAGAAGGCAGTCCAGCCTCTCAAGCTGGACGAAGAAGAGACGGTCAGGGCCGGGGGGCCAGCTGAGGGCCCGGCCTTTGTGCTGCGACACAGAAACTCTAACCTCACAGAAAACGCCACAAACTGCTCACCTGCTGGTCCCATGAGTCCGCGGGAGAAAAACACACCCAACACCTCAGGCTCTTCAACCAGTCACCTCAGCACCGCAGAGTGCCCCTTACACCATGGCGTGAGTACAGGACACACACCTGCCTGCTGTCAGCAGCTTTGGGGCTTTGTTCAGAGGCATGTGGCGTGGCGAGGCTTTACTGGGTCACACTGTAAAACAAAACCAAAACTCGCATCCTAACGTAAATAATGTAAGAGGAGTCATTAAGAAGTTGAGGGCGTGAAGCTGACCCGTTCCGTCCGTCCGTTGAAAACAAAATGATACATCACTGCCTTTTCTCACTTAAACTAAATTAAAAAGGACATTTCAAATCTTTGAACAACATGTAAAGTGATAAGCAGATTATGTTTCAAACTCAGTAAAATCCTCTAAGGAGCAATTTTGAACTTGATTTTCGAAGCTGAATTAGAAAAGTTTGGAGTCTCCTTTAAAGTGCTGTTGAGCCAATCTTGAGCCTAAAGAGCTACAGCAGAGATCAGATCACAGAGCTTTATCGGTTCTCTGGGGAAATCTAAAAATTTTAAACATGCAGAAAATTATGATTTAAAAAAAAAATGAAAAGGGACAGATTTTATTTCCTGCAGTTATCTTGAGAAGTAGCGCTCAAAGCTTTCTGAAGAGGTACAATTTTTTTCCATCTACTTTTTCATTTCTGCTCATTTTCATCTCAGTATGGCTTTGAATCGACCTGTTGGTGGTGGGGGGGAAATACTTTATTTATTTTAAATAATACCATGAGCAGGGTGCTTTTAAAGTTTGTGAAAAGCCTTGAATAAAAAACTGACATTCACAAAATAAGTCATGTCAAAAGAAATCTGGTTCAAGAATTTGAGTAAAATATATATATTTTTAAACTTGCAAAATACCCACTAGAGTAACCCAGAAGAAGTGAAATCAATCTTCTTTCAAGACAAACAAAGGAAAGGAATCGACTCTAGATATTTTTTTTTTCTCTTTCAGTTTGCTGCAATATAATGGATTATTAAGTCAGATGTACAAGCAGCAGCTTGAAGTTCGAGTTTGCATGCCTTGGTCACGAGCCTCTTTGTCCAAGGTTCCCAACATCCACCTCCACTTATTGATAACCGCACCACTTTCAAGGCTCTGCGGGCGCTGATGACTCACACCGCGCTGTAGCAATTAGAGCCGCATTATGATGAAGCTGGCTCTGCTTCATCAGCCAGGTCCTTTCTAAGTTAATGGCGATGTGTTGTTATTTAACAACAGATTCATAAAGAAATCTGTTATATGTATAATGGTGGCCTTACTGGAAAGGGAGCAAACAAATCTGACTATTGACCCGGTTAAACTAACGCACCAGATGCACTGAGACAACACTGTTCGTTTTCAGGTGCTGTGTGTAAGCGGTTAATTCTATTCTTGGCAGGAAAGAGCCGTCTGAAACAAAATCTTCTTTTTTTTTTTTTTTGCTCTGTGTGTTGGGGTTCAACCTTTTTTTTTTTTTTTTTTTTTTTTTAACCTGCTGTAACACAACACGTAAACCTGAGATGGCATCAGAAGACACCTGCCTCGGTCACAACAAGGCATGGTTTCCAGCCCCCGTGACCCTAAACAAGGCCTCGTTTCACTTGTTCATGGCTTGCCGTCTGTTGGTGTGGGGGCGTGTGTGTGTGTGTGTGTTTGTGGTGAAGCTTTCAGGCTGGTATCCCACATCCTGTTTACCACCAGATTTTATCTGGTACACTTCTGTCTTCAGCTGCACTCGCTCGATGGAGGCTGTTCTTGCTCTCATATGATTTTTTATGACACAGAAGTGAATTACTTTTCGGACATGCTCTGTTGTTTTCTGAAGCAACTTGATAGCTTCCAATAAAGCTAACAAGTAGACATTATAATGCACAGTTAGAAAATTATCTTCATAAAAAACTGAACTGCATTAAGATTCAGTTTTGCAGCTTTTAATTTTGTCTCTGGAAGACGAGCAGACTTTAATGCTTACTTATATAAAGTTTGTTAAATTTGCGGGCTAATAGAGCAGAAACAGTTGATCAGTTTAATCGTGATGGTTATTGAAATAATCGTCAACTAGTTTAGGAATCAATTAATTGTTGCCTGGATTATACAAACTCAAAAAATGAACGAACAACACACTCAGAGCAGTACTTAACACAAAGCTGTATAATAAAATATACATTTTGCATATAAGGCAAAACAACCTTTGTCTGTAAAAATGTTCTTTCTAAAACTCCTCAAGAGGAACAGTTTAGCTTCACCTGGTTCAAATTCTGTACAAAAATGTCCTTTTAAGCCTATTTAAAAATTTGCTAGAGAAGTGAAATTAGCTGAAACTTTATGGTGCAACAGTGGATGATTATGCCGTTTACTTGCGTAATCCCACTCGAACGCCTCTTGTTTATTTGTTGAGTGAAGAAAAACAAAACTTTAAAGTGGCAGATTTAAGCGCTCCTACTTTAAAGTGTCTCTGTTGCTGTGCATTCACGTCCTCCACCTGGTCAGAACAGGAAGCACAGCGTCCTGTCTTCAGAACAGGCCGCTACTGAGGGTCACAGTGTCTTTTCTTACAATCCCAAGACTGCAGTGAACATGTGTGAGTCACATGTTGAATATCTCTGCCCTGCCCTGAGGGTTAATGTGTGCAGGGGTGAGCTCTTCCCTCTTTGGCACGTTCTACTCTCAGACTTTCCAGAGTTTCATCTGTGTTCCTCTTAGCTTTCTGCTCCTACTCTGTTTTTACACTGATCTCCCTTTCAGGACTTTATGGCTCCTGCTGACTCATTATTAAACGCCACCAAGCAGCAGATACCTCAAAATGCCAGTGTGTGACGGGCATGTTTGCAGAAAACCAGTCATTAGTCAGGTGAAATTGACCAGAAAGAACAACATGGAGTTAATGAGCCTGGGGGGAGCAGGACACATGCTCTTTGTGACAGAGAAGAAGTCTGGCCTTCTGGGAATCAGAAGAAAAACATCCTGATTTAGTTCTAGGTCTCAAACCCTTTTTCTTTCTATCTCTGCTTATCAATCAAGATATAAGGGGAATGAAGAAAAAACATTTTTATCCATATAAATGTAGTTTTACTGTCCAAAGTTCCAATATTAAGAAAATCATTGTAAATAATTGAGGTAAAGTAAATATCTGATCTTAAAAATGTGCTGTTTGTTGTTTTTGCATTTGCTTTTAGTATTGGAGAAAATGCTCCAATTAAAAATCACTTTTAACCTGAGCAACAGTCAAAGTGGCTCACTGATTTACAGCTTTATCACACCGTTACATTTTTGACCGTCATTGGTGTAGATATATCCATCCATCCATCTTCTGTTCACCCTTCGTCCCTTAATGGGGTCGGGAGGGTTGCTGGTGCCCATCTCCAGCTACGTTCCGGGTGAGAGGCGGGGTACACCCTGGACAGGTCACCAATCTGTCGCAATCTATATATCTACATATCTATATATATGTATGTATATAGATATACTTGTATATCTATATATATATATACATGTGTATGTTCTTGTTTTATGACACTCTTCTGCCTCGCTCCATCAAAAATGCCCAAAATAAATAAATAAACAGGCTTTCTAATGATCATGTTTTGTAATTCAGCTCAGGGTGTGTCTGCATTTCACTGATAAGGCTTCCAACCTTCTTTATCAGACGTCATGTGAGTATCTGTGTAAACACACCCCAAATATTACATTGCTTAAGTGGACAAAATTACTCTGCAAAAATTTTTAATTATGTTATCAGAAAAGATAAACATGAAGTTGAGCTTGGTTTTCATGTTTATTTTAGTGAAAGTAGGAAAAGAAATCTTCCTTCTGTTGGACTGAGAAAAAGAAATGCATTTACGCTTACATTTTTCCAGGAAGTGATTAGGAAAGTTATTTTATTTTGTGGATCTGGATTCCAGTGTGCAGGTGATGTGCTATGCAAACACACCGATGGCTTTTCATAGAAGCTTCCCCCAGGCGTCTCAGGTGTTGTTTCTTTGAAATCAGTTCTGAGAACAACTGGAAAGGCTTTCTGCTGAAGTATGACTACAACTGCGATGCAGGGAATAAATAACTGGGTGTGTTAGATGAGCAGCCAACCTGGGCGCCTCCAACAGGGGACGGTTTATACCGTTGGCCCGACATCCAGACACTTTTATACAGAGTGAAATTTGACTCCAGAGCCTTTACCCTTCTGGCCAGTCAGAGGCTGAATAGCTGAAGTTAGGTCACATGGTTCATGTGCAGGCCTCTGAGGGGGTTTAATGTGGTAAACATAAAAATTTCCAAGAACATGGGTTGTTTCAGGCTTTGAATGTTTTCTTATGATTAACAGAAGCTCTTCGTGAGCAGATGTCACTCAGACATCCTGTGTCACTTGCCACTAAACCTCACGACTGCGGCTCTCAGTGAGGACAGGCTGAAGCGTTCCTCAGAAAAGAAGTGGTTTTAGTTTGTGTTTTGTGGTCTGTTAACCAACTTTAAGAACTCCAGCTCCAACTAAAAGTCATCCGAAACGGCTGTGACCACAACAGGAAGCCCGATTTTGGGGTTCCACGTTTAATTTTTTCCCCCTTATATTTAATCCCATATGAGATTCGCTAATCAGAAAATTAAGGACGATCTTCGTGAGCTGTCGTTAGCATCTTTTGCAAGTTATTTAGCATGATTAGTGACTGCTATCTCTGTGTGCTCTTTGCAGCTGACTGAAACCATGTAAAAACTTAACATTGGCAGATGCAAAATAGCCCATAAACCACAGAAACTGAGAAGTACATTTCATCAGAACTGGGCTGATCCAGAGGAATTTTTGGTCCTTTTTTTATTTATTTATTTTTTTAAATAGGTTTTGTATCTGACAACATTCTCATTTTTTATTTCTATGTCTCAGTGAATTTTCTCACTTTCTTTCCTCCTTCAGAGCTACAACAACAGAAGGTGCATTTTCCTTTTCCGTTATCTTCGCTCACAATAAAGTACTATGTGTACAATGGAGGTTTGGATGATTTCAGCTGTTTCCTCTGCTGTGCTTATCGCGGTTTTCCACCTGATTTTTTTTTTTTGTTTTGTTTTGTTTTGTTTTTCCATGGAGCATCGCTGTTTCAGTGTGTCTGTTGCGTTTGTTGTTTGTTTGTACACCACTTCTGATTAATGACTGCATATTTATCACCAGGCTGCCCAGCTGTGTCTCGAGTTAGACTAAATTCACACTTTTTGACTGCTGCGTCTGCTTTATTTAACCAAATCAGCTCCGTCACTAAAATGTCCTTGTTGGTCGATTATTTAATAGTCCAATGCATTTTTTTTGATTATTTCTGGAATAGGTTTCAAATTTCTAACATATATGCGCAGGCATCAAAACAGTCATTCTTTTAAAAAGGTTTGCGTTTACACTCCAAAGTAAAAACCTGAATATTTTATATGTTGGTGTATAATTAGGATCCAAATTTCTTCAAATGTGGATATTTCAAAATAAAGCCACTGCTTTGTCTTCAAAATAAAAGTTTAATCTTTCATAGGTTAGATAATTGATCAACTTTGGTTCTACTCCTCCAAACTAGACATCTGCAGTGATTTTTAATGGTATTACAAAACAAAAGTCATGTTTTTAAAAGGTTCAAAAGTGGTCACAAATGCTGCATGATTTCTTTTAAGCAGTTTAAAAATCTTACTTTGTACTTACTTTATTTTGTTACATGTACGGTAATTATTTGACACAAAACAGTCCAAAGCCTTTCAGGGAAGGGAAAACAAGTTCGATAGGTTTATAGTCGAGGCAAACTTCACCAATTCTCCTGGTTTGCTTTCCTTTGTGACGTTCATTAACGTGATTAATTGGCACTTTGGCAAACATTCTCTCATGATCTATATTTCAAGAAAATGTCTGTATATTTACGCTCTGAAAGTTTTGGCGTGAATCCAGACTAATGTTGTCTGTCTGCCCTGTTTCAGTCTGTCCCCGAGTGCCATGAAGAGGATGACAGAGGAGGAGAGGAGAGGGATCAGAGCGCGGATGAGAGAAGCAGCGACGAAGGCTTCATGGCGAGAACTCCGTTGCTGCAAGCCCACCACGCCATGGAAAAGATGGAGGAGTTTGTACATAAGGTAAAAATACCTTTTTACTCCTGTAATTCTGTTAGTGTTCACATGTTTAGGGTGACTGTACTCACTGAGCTCTACCCTGGTGTTTGTTTTACTGAGACGCTCCATAAATCCACACAGTAAAAGGAAAAAACAACTACTAATAAAACCATAAAAAATATGACAGGCTTGTGCCCTAAAGTAAACTACAGCCATGGTGTCCAAGTTGTAAATGCAGGCTCTAACGAGTCATATTTGGACATGGGCCAACATGGAAAATGCATAAACCTATACAGTCACTAGTCATAGTCACTGTATTAATGGGTTGTAAAAACAATCTCTACCTGCTATTATTGACGACTTGTTTTTGGATTCGTATTGATCGCCCTGGTTTAATATATCCAGTTTGCAGGTAGTTGGCTGCAGTGCCACTATTAACCTTGTCAGTAGCACTTTGTGTGCTTGATTCCCCTTAAATGTGCGCAGCAGAAGCCTGCAGTTCTGCTTCGTTATGCTGCTCAGAACCAGCTGTCATCTGGACCATTAGTAGAACACCTGACTGGACCTCTTAATTACTTGGACAGCTTTGAAAATAGAATTGAGATCAGCTGTCAAAAATGTACCACTGTGAATAATTTAACAACCAATTTAAACTCATACTTGACTTGTGTGAGTATTGCAATAAGGTAATAAGGCAAGCATACACTAAGGTCATCCTGTATAAGCAGGTCCCTACCATTGACAGATTAGATGATATTGCTGGAGTGTGTAGATTTATACACTCTGTCTTCTAAAGTCACAGCCAGCAGTTTGTAAATGACTGCAATTAATCTTTCAGATGCTTCTCTCCTCTCACTGTCTGTCATGTTTGCTATATCAGACTTCATTTAATTTATTTACATCAGGCCACACCTTGTCTGATAATGTGATGTTGAAATCTTCGCTGGACACTCTGTAGGTATTACACCCAGCTGTAATTTCCTGTGCTGGATCCAGTGCCACAAAAACACGTTCCTAATTTCCGCCATTTATTAAGCGACCAACTGCTTCCGATAAAGAACATCTTGTGTTTTATTAAAGGCTTTTGTATCATATACTTTTTACTGGCTCCTGGTGTCTTTGGGCAAAAATGATTTAAGGTGCTGTCTGTTTTGTTTGCCAAACAGATGTGGGAGGGTCGGTGGCGCGTCATCCCTCACGATGTGCTCCCGGATTGGCTGAAAGACAACGACTTCCTGCTTCACGGCCACAGACCACCGATGCCTTCATTTCGCGCCTGCTTCAAGAGCATCTTCAGAATCCACACAGAGACGGGGAACATTTGGACACATCTGCTAGGTACGCAGCTCACACTCTCATCCCAACCTCAAACTGTGAGCCGAACATAAACCTTTTGTGTCCAGAGAATGCGTTAAAGAACAATGCTCCTACAGCACAAAGCATAATTAGGACTGAAATAGAAACTTTCTCTCATTTTATCCTTTAATCTTCATATTTAGCCAGATTGTACTGTAATCTGTTAGCTAACAGAATTACTGTTTAAAACACTTAAGAGGCAGTTTCAGTGTCTTGCATAAGAAGTGTTGAAAGTATGATTGATTGAATGCCAAGGACTCAGACTAAATTGAACATTTAATCAACTTAGAAGAGAGAAAAGCTGCTCTTTTCAGTGCACCTTTTGGCTGAACTCGTTCGTTTTATGCCAACGTTGCGAAACAATTTTTGGAGCTCTCTTCTGCCATCTAGTGGTGTGATAAATCATCTACATCAAGGGAGCCCCAGGCCTACACTAAGGTCATCCTGTATAAACAAGAATATTTATAGCCAAATACGTTTATTGTGAAAACAGAAACAAACAAAAAAACTAGTGTATTACTGCAAACCATAATCTATCTCTCAATGTTCTCCCTTTTATTATGACTCACTCCTCTTATTCTCACTCTTGCCGTCACTGTTCCTCTCTCCTCCTTCCTGCAGGCTGTTTGTTCTTCCTCTGCCTGGGTCTCATGTACATGTTCAGACCCAACATGTCTTTTGTGGCTCCACTCCAAGAGAAGGTAGTAATTGGGATGTTTTTCCTCGGAGCCATCCTCTGCCTCTCCTTCTCCTGGCTCTTCCATACAGTCTACTGTCACTCAGAGGGCGTGTCCAGAGTCTTTTCCAAGTAAGACACAAAACTGTTTTTATTTTTATTTTATTTAGTTTTTGGTGGCAGTGAAAGTAAAGGAAGTAAAAGACTCTTCCTAACTGACTTATGTTATGTTCAGATTGGACTACAGTGGGATTGCCTTCCTGATAATGGGCTCCTTCGTCCCCTGGTTGTACTATTCTTTCTACTGCTCGCCTCAGCCCTGCTTCATCTACCTGATAATTGTGTGTGTCCTTGGTCTGGCTGCCATCACAGTTTCACAATGTGACTTTTTCGCTACTCCGCAGTACAGAGCTGTCAGAGCAGGTAAGCTTAAGCTTCACTTTTGCATTTCATAAATGAACAAATGACAGACGCCAGCCCTCATATGCTGTTTTGTGTTTTTCTCCGTGAATTCTCCTGTCTGTTCCTAGGAGTGTTTGTAGGTTTGGGTCTGAGCGGCGTGGTTCCCACCCTTCACTTTGTCATCAGCGAGGGTCTGATCAAAGCCACCACCATCGGTCAGATGGGCTGGCTGTTTCTCATGGCGATGCTCTACATCACCGGCGCCTGTTTGTACGCTGCTCGCATCCCAGAGAGGTTCTTCCCTGGCAAGTGTGACATCTGGGTGAGTGTCGAACAAACGCATGTGATAAGTATGTGTTTTTATGTTGTGGTTAGAGTTTCAGTATGTCTCCCCACTCATTGCTGCTGTGTGTGTTTCTCTTTTTGTCACAGTTCCACTCCCACCAGCTGTTCCACATCCTGGTAGTCGCCGGGGCTTTCGTCCATTTTCACGGCGTCTCTAACTTGCAGGAGTTTCGGTACACTGCAGGGGGCGGCTGTACTGAGGATGGCATGCTTTAACACACACACATAAACACACTCTGACTCACTCATTCAGTGACAGTATCCGAGACCGCACTGGCTCATATAATATGCACAGACCCTCGCTCACTCTTCAGACAGAACTGTACACAGATCTCAGCGCTGCAACCGAAGACCACAGTGGCTTGCCCCCCAGGGGGCGCTGTTAATCTGATAGACAAAAAAATGGGGCTTGCTCTCATTTGGTCTGTTTTTCCACACCAACCACTTCTGGCTCTGTTTCTATGGCTCAAACACTTCTTCTACGGCAGCCTGCTGTGTTAAGCAGGTTGGGACGGAACGGGAGGTTTAAAACTCCTCTTTGTGTTTGCATTGGTCTGATTCTTGGATTAATGAACCAACTTCTCAAGCATTTTGGGTGGTGTTTTTTTTTCCCCTCTCCATTGGTGAATGCTGTTTTTCTGAGTCACTTTCTGATGAAGATTGAAAAAGGCCTTCAGAGTTCTTCCTTTATTAAGCTTTGTAAGTTAAGATGGATGGGACAAAAGGTTCATAGTCTCTTTTAATTAAAACAAATGTAAATAAGATTTCTAAACGTTTGGTTATAGATTTGTATGAAATTTATTTAAAAAAAAATCAAAAAATATGTTATAAAATATGAATAAATCAATATGTTACATGATAATTAAAGTGGAGCAGGGGTGTCCACCCGTACGGTGGCGGGGAAATAAATATGGCGGTGGTGGGATTTCGTTCTCACAGCTTTAGTTTGTTTTTAAGTAATAGAGATTTGCAGGAAATTTGACAAAATATTAGCAACTGTTATTTTGTCGCAGTTGTTTAGGCGTCACATCTCTGGTTAAATAAACATTGACAAGAAGGCCACTAAATTTCTGTCTGAGCCTTGAGTACTGATCCAAAAACTTGAAACAGAAATACAAGCATAGCAACAAAAAACAAAAACCCATCTTTATATGTAGCGGCTTTAATTCGTCCTTATACTGTTAAATTGTCTATATATAGGTAAATCTTATTTCTGTTCTACCCATATAAAATTATTTTTTCTACACCCTCCTCTAAATGACTTATTAAAACATATTAAGCCTACCCAGGATATTTTTATAAGCAATGCCTCGATCATATCTGTTATTTTTTTATAATTGCGATCAAACTGCAGTCTCCTTAAATACAGATGCAGGTTGTTTTAATCCTCATTCTGAGTTGCTCTCATTAAGGATGAGGATAATTTCTTCTTGAAAATGTTTTTTCATTTAGAAATTTTTTTTTGTTTTCTTTTGCGTTTTATGTACCCACTTTAATGCAGGCTTTAATTTCGGGTTATTTATTGTCTTTGTTAGATCGTAATAAACACTCGGTGACCAAAGATAAAGTCACTTATAAACATTTATGTTTAATCTGACGTTATCTTTTAAAACGTTCCTGCTTCTTTAAGGGCTCATGGTTAGTCTCAGGCGTTGAGACGACACTTGGTGATTGATAAAAGGTGAACTTTTTCAATTCAAGTTTTCAGGTAATACCAAATTTTTACATTTGCATAATAAAAGATTCTTTTTTTGGACTTTCTTCTGAATTATGTTTCAATTATTGTTTGAAATTTAGGTTTGCAAGTTCTTAATCAACAAGTTGAGTGATCTGCTTTCTCTTCTTTGCATCATATATTTTATTAAAAAAAAGATCTTGCTTTGTTCTGTTGTTTTTCCTCTCTCTTTTTCTATTTGTTTTATCAATCTTAATTTATTTCTCTTGCAGAGAGCATATTGTCTGTTGAAGCACATATTCCATCCTGATGGGAGTGTTTGATTTGCAATAGACTTTTATATCTGCTGTATTGTTCTAATAAAAAGATTTTTTGGACTCGGTCTGTCTAACTAGTTTTTACTCTGAGAGAGAAAAGTACGGAGTTTGATAAATGTATTTTGCAGGTCCGGAGAAGTATGAAGGAAGGAAAAAGAGGATGAAAACGATGTTTTTTTCAGATGTTCTGTCTCATTGCGTAAATATCTCATCTGTCCATCTGGTGTTTTGTTGATCCATTATGACCATTCACTTAATCGGCATTTTATTTCAGAAAAAAACTAGAGTTTATAAAATGTTGCTCTTGTCGCGAATACAGGCGACGCGTTACTAAGCAACCCCACCGTCTGCCTCTTACTGAGGCGGAAAGATAGTGCGCCCCCTCTTGGTCAAAAATGGAAGCGCCATTATTGCGGCGTATTTGAGTGTCTTATTTATTCAGTCTTAAGCGTTATGTATTTAATTGTTTGGTGTTTAAACTTGTTGAGATCTTAAGTTTTAGTAGACGGTCGCGCTGTCGTCTCTTTTACAAGAGGCAGTATTTCATTTTCGACATCTCTCTTGATCTTATTTTTGGCGTCAGAGTGGTTTGGCCTCATGGACATGATGCTAGACTCATTTTAGCTCACTTTCGACTTTATGCGATACAACGTCTCTTATAAGCTGATTTTTGACGTTGGTTAAAATAACTTTATTTGTATGGCACATTTCACCAACAAGGCATTTGAGGTATTTCTGACGTATTACTTAAATGTGCGTCATTGAGCTAATTTTCGACAACGTGTCTCCAAAAATGAATTTGAACGTCATGGAATATGTCTCATTTGACGTCATTCGACCTCATTTTGATGTCCTTACATACTGCATACGTCATTCGAGATTTTTTTAAAAGGAATAGCACAGTACAAGCTTTACAGAAAAAGTAAAAGGGCCACATTCAAACCCCGACTCACACGTCACAGATTGACGTCAATGACCGACTGAACCAGAGTCTTTGAATGTAGGCTCTCTGCAGTTATTTGGTCACTAACCTTTTCACTTTTGTCTTGCAGGCTGACACTTGTAACGAAACCCCTTAAACAAACCTCTTAGGTTCACCTAAGAGGTTTTCCTTCCCATGGTTATGCTTCAAGCATAGCCATAAGGAAGGTCCATCTAAAAACTTTTGTTTTTAGGTGGAGGTTTAAGCATGTATAAAACATGAGGGTTTGTTCACAAGCGTTGCCACGCGAGACCATACCGAAAAGTATTAGTCACAGGGTTTTTTTAGAGACTTTGTTTCTAAAAAACCTGTCTTTCAAAAACATTGTCGTAAAAAAAAAAACAAATACTTTAAAAAAAAAAAAGTATTTCTTTAAAAGAACACATTTTTTTTAAATGTGTTCTTTTAAAGAAATAAAATGGAGCAGGTGACCATTCAGTCAAATTCTTG
>CAEGAE010083374.1:0-19238 GCA_903067095.1 Girardinus metallicus | reverse complement strand
CTGCTGCCACTAGTCTGGAGGAGTTTGCAGCTCTGAGGCAAATGTTTGTGGAAATGGGTAACGCTTTGTAGAGCGAGAGTTCAGACACTGCTGAATCGTAGGATGGTAATGAATAAAATTGATGACATACACCATAAAACAGATGAGTTGCGATGTGCCACAGTGGTTATTGCTTTTGCAAAACCTTGGCTCGTTCTAACTTATGCATTCTCAAAGGAATTGCAGCTAATTTCTTTATTTACACTAAAGTTAAGCAGGTGCTTAAAAAAGGTGTTTAAATGTAAATGTAAGTAGCAAAATGTTGATCCCATGGCTCAAAAAATATATATACAAAAAAGGCACAAAAAAAAAAACAACAAAAAACATTGATTTGGAAGAGTACACAAGTCAATTCATTGCGTATTAGAGACGCCAGTGATTTAGTTGAAAACAGCATGACTCAGAACTTAATAACGCTGAAGGTTATTTACTGCCCAACACTAGAGCTTATCTGTTTTTTAAAGGTTTTTGTGGCACTGGTGGCCTTTATACAAAATGTAGATGTTGAGGAATGGCAGCGGCAGAAGGGGAAGACATGCAGCAAATGGTCCAGGGAAAAGAATTGAACCGAGGACTGTAGCCTCTTTGTTGGACCATCAAACCATGGGGTCCTCCTGTTTTTGTGTTTAGCATTTCTGCAATAAAACACTTTTTTCTCATTCAATCTAACCATTAGCCAGAAATAAATACTAATGTTCATCTGTGTCATGGATTAAATTACTCAAATCAGCATTTTAGTCACATTAATTACTGAAATTTGTATGGAAAAAAGGTTTAAAAGGGGGCATTGTGTTTTTTCCAGGCACATAGTGCCATTTTATAGCACAATCAAGTAACTATGCAGTACATATCAAACATGACTTAAGAAGAACTTGGACCATTCTTAGGCACATTGGTCTGAGACTGAGACTCACAGTTACAACAGGAGTTTGCAAGTTGCTGCTGCCACTAGTCTGGAGGAGTTTGCAGCTCTGAGGCAAATGTTTGTGGAAATGGGTAACGCTTTGTAGAGCGAGAGTTCAGACACTGCTGAATCGTTGTCATGTGAGAGTCAAGGATTTCTCAAACATGGATGAAATAATCAAAGCAACACTCCAGGATAGGTTTTTGATGAGGGGATAATGTAATGACATAATATAAAGCTCAAAAAAGATGATATTAAATTATGCTGTTCCCCCTGTTTAAGCAGTAGACTAGTAATAATAAGCAATCACATATGGCTGGTTCACAGAAATTGCCTTTAGTCACATATTTTGAGTGGAAAACCAAGACCTGAAGCAGGAGGGAAGGAAGGAAGGAAGGAAGCGAGGCAGGATGCCAGCTGGACTAGGTTATCTTACCATCACCATGTCTCCAGTGAGTGAGTTGGCCAGGTCAGTTACAGAAGAGTGCCCATCAGCATCAGGAGGGTGACCCTTGGGGCTGTTTGCTGGCTTGTTGCCCCTGCAAGCAAAAAAACAGGTTGACAAACGCAAAACAGCTCAAGCATTAATGAGCAGTTTACTCATCTACAGAAAGTGTTTGAGCCCATAGGGAGTCCAGCGTCCACCTGTTTAGCAGCAAACTGCCTCTCTAAAATGACCCGTTCGGTCCCAGTTTTACTATGGATTGATGTCACTTCACAGCGGAACAGGGTTTGTTTTTTGTTTTTTTAACAGCTATTGCTAACAAAAGCCAAATAAAATCTGCCATGTATTCCACAGATTAATGATGGGCACAAGACCTGAGAGGTGTAACTCATAAGAAATTTAAGTACATCCTCAACAAGAACGTTACCTCCACTAGCAAAATAATAAACACATTTTTAGACAAAAACACAAAGTCAATGAACTTAAAATAATAGAAAATTATTTTCCCAAATCCTTTGAGGGTTTATGATACACATGTATAATGACATACATATAAATATATAAAAACCGCAGACAAACACATATAACAACATACAGAGGACAGACATTGCATGTTTAAGTCTCTCAGCTGCATCGACAAACAGTTGATTTTACAGAAATAAAAAAAGAAGAGACATGAGATCTTCACTGGCATGGCTGGCACTGAGGTACAAATGTTAATAGATGTTACATTTAATTCCCTTCCACACACGGTTGGAGAAAAAAACTCTAAGTTCATACATCATGAAAATAGAAATCACAAAGAGAAAATCAAATGAGAAAAATAAGACAAAACAGCGTGAGAGAGGACAGAAATGAATAGAGGATCATACAAAGGACCTTGTTGATGGACACCTAAGACAGCACTCCATTTAAATGACTGGTCAAGGCATATGAAGAGGCTGAATACTGAGAAACAGTTAAGTGACAAACAAGCGAGGACAGAAACATGGAGAAAGAGAAAAAATGAGCAGACGGATAGAAAATTCACAAATTACAAAGACACAAATAATAAAGACTTTAGACAGAACAGAAGGCCAAAAAAAGGAGAGAAATATACAAGCAAGCTGATTTTTAGAAATCTGTTTTAGAAAAGATAGCAAGTATTACCAGCATGAACAGTATGAAAACAAAAACCAAAGAGAGTGAGATCATAACAAACACCAGCACGTTAGAGAGAAAAACAGAGCTGCAAGAAAAGATAGGGAATGAAGGAAGGAAAGCCTGCAAACACAAGATAGGCTTAGTCTTGTCAGTCTGATAAGAATCAAAGAATAAAAGACAAAAAATTAAAATGAAACACAGAGCTACAGACAATATATTTAAGAGAAGACAAAGGAGCAAACATGCTAAAAGGAGAGAGAGAGCACAAAGAAAAAAGAAAAAGACAATAAATACAATTGATCATCAGGATAAAGCGAACAAGAAACATCTTTTTTGATGCGGAGAGTTTAAAATAACTTATAAATGAGATATAGAAAGAGAAATAAGGTGATAAACCATTCAAAACTATAACTTCACTAAAACCATGAAAGGGGACAAATAATAAGAACATAGGAAGAGCACATTTAGAGTGTTACAAAAGAGGACGTCAAAAATTCAGCAACTTCGGATGCAACAAGTTGTTTTTAAACTAGCCTGATTTTCCAGCATTTTAGCAACACTCTAAAAGTGTGGAGTGGGAACACGGGGCCAAAGCACAAACTGGCATTGGCTACATGTGCATATTTAATATATGCAAGTAGTTGTCACTCAGAGCGAGTGAAGGCAATGCCCTGGACAGGCCATAAAACAAGGAGCCCATAAAACGTCTGTCTGTCTGGCCAGCATTCTCTATCGAGCTTTTCGCTGAGAGGAAGTGCGCGCTCTTTGTTGGTTGCGCTAAAAAAAACCTCCAAATTTGGATGAGAATCGATGTTGAATGCAATAATGTGTGCATTTTTGCAAAGGACAAAGACAGAACTGACTGAAGGAAAGTATACTGACAAATAGACAGACAGAAAAGGCAAGCAAACAAGACAAGCAAACACTTCAACCAGCAAAAAAAAAATCTAAAAAATTGGCAGGGGAAAAAAAAAAAGGGAGGAAAGTTACCATTTCAAGGACAGAGGTTGTTCTTTAGTGATTGGTTTTAGTAGCAGAAGCTCTTAAAAGTACACACCCCAGATAAATTGCAGAGCTTTTGTGAGGTAAAAAATTAGACCAAGAATAAACAACTTTTTCCACGTTTATTGTGACATTTATTCTGCTATTCAACTGAAAAGCAACAACAAAAAAACTGATAGAAGGAACAAAAAAGGAACAAAAACATGATTGAATAACTGCACTCTTCACATTTTCAGGCTCCTTTTGATTTAATTTCAATCAGTGTTCTTTGGTACGTGTTGATTAGCATGTCGTGACTTTGTCAAGATAAGGTTCTCCAAATCTATCAGACTGTGGGGGTGCTAAGTTCATACATCATGAAAATGTATGAACTTAGTCTACAAAATAACCTGGGTGATCCCAGAGATTTTCTACCTAATTTATTTTATGATTCCAGTGAGGCCATTTCAAAACTTTCATTTATCTCCCGTGAAGTCATTCCTAATTTGAGCGGGAAGTATGCTTGGATTCGCTGGGACACCAAGAAGTGTAATCACCTTCAGCATTCTAGCAGACAACTGAAGGCTGTGGATTATAACTCTTATTTAAAATAGATTGCAATATCAACTGTTTCCATCCAATGTTTAACGTCTTAAAATTTCAACTTTAGCTTAGTTAGTCTGTATCATATTCTTCCTAAGGAGATTTTACTCAGGCTTGGACGTTTTTGGATGAAATCCCCATCAGACCCTGTGAAGTGATCCTCAAGGCCAACTCAAAGGATGCTCAGCAAAGGGTGGTGGGATACTGGATCACACTGCCAGCATGAAACCCCAAGACAAACGTAAGACTGAATTCTTCTGCTACAAACGCGGGATTGTTCATCGTACAGTGGCAGATTCAAAGTTGTGGAGAATTTAAAAGACAAGGAACCCACTGGGATGGATTGCACCCCTATGTCATTTTTCCTCATTTCAGAGTATGAGACTTTTCCACATGATAAGCTGGAGTTTGAAAAGGCTTTACAACTATTACAACCTGAATTTGCTGACTGCTAAATTTTTTACTGTTTTAAGTCCCTTTACATTTATCTAAGATAGAATAGCACTTGGTTTCTGTTGCTTAGTTTTGTTTTTGTTAGTCTAGTTTTCTATACCTATTGTCAGTAAACACCAGGAAATATAAATTAGTTTGAAAAATAAGAAATGTACTCTTTGATTCCAGTAATAACTCCCGATGATTTTTAGGTGATGTGCCCTCTAATCTATCTCTAATAGAAATAAGTTACAAAACCATCTTGGTCTTTTTGAAGATATAATAATTTGCTATTTGGTGGGAAATAAAATAATCGAGATCTGATTGATAATTACATTGTTCAATTAAGGTGAAATACATTAGACTGTTTGGCTAAATAAATGGTAAACAGTAGTTATGTAATTAAAAACAATGCTTATCTTTTCTATATTCTATTGGATAGATGTCTGATTTTGTAATACTGCTTTAGTTACTTTTTCTTATTAATGATTGTCTACTTTGCAATAGCATATAAATAATGTTTTGAATCTTTTTTGTTCTTCTTCTGGCTGACAGATTTCTCCAATCAGATTCTTTTGATCTTTTGCAATTTCTCTATGACTTTCAACAGAAGATGAAAACATGAAAAAATCTGAAAAAAAATCAAATGTGATAGGAGAATATTATTCCTGGTTAATCAGAGTTGCTACAATTGATGGCAGGCGTCAATGCAAGAAGATTAAATGATGAAATTGAATCAAAAAGTATTTCAATTAAGCATTAGTTTAAAGAAGTGCAGACTGCTACAATCGGGTTTCATTTGAACAGTTCAGGATGTATATCAAATAAAAGTGGGAAAAGATTTGGTTTAACTGCTCACATCACAAAACCCTGGGGTTTGAAAAAGAGTGTGCACACTTGAAATCCACTGTACTGTGTATTTGTTGCCAAGGGGTGTTTTTTTGTTTGTTTGTTTCACTTTCTTGCACTACATCTAAACTAGAGTGAGAGAGGCGAGGGAGATGCTGGGTGAAGATATGACGATCTACTCTACAGCAAGAAGAGACTGGTAGGGATTGAAGTAAAGCAGTACACCTCCCGCCTCCTCCATCTCCCAAGTATTGATGGGAGACTGAACATCTTCAATTATTAATTCTCCCTCATGCTTCATTCAGGAGTTCAGTGCATTCTCAGGTAAGAGCCAGAGCAGCCAAAGGTGGTCCTGGGCTCTCTGCCTCCAGGGTGTTGAAACAAAGTGACTGGGGCTGCAGCTCTGCTGGAGGAACTAAGTTTTCTTCTCCAGATTGCACTCTGCATCAAAATGAAATCTGATTCCAGTTTTTTTATTTTTTTATTTCTATTTCTAAGAAAGCAATATTAATTTTGGCAGATGGCAGAACAGCGACTGATATAATTTTGGTGCCAATGCTTTCTTTGTCATCCAACCCTTCAGGGGACTGCTATGGTGGATGTGGCTCTGTAAAGCCTGCAATAGTCTACAGTGTCCAGTGGGAGGCAGAGTGGGTTCAGATCAGATTCTACCACAGCGAAGACACAGAAAGTGGGCTGTTGGCATAGCAACGACTCTTGAAATATAGACCATATATATATATATATATAAATATATATATGGGTTTGGGAGGATGTTTGGGGTGTGTCTGACAAGAGGTTGTTGGGAGTGGACTCAAGGGTGTGTTTGAAAAAGGGGGTGGTGGGCACAGGGAGGGGTCGGTGCAACACACAAGCAAACACACTGAGAACAAAGAAGATAAGGTTTAGGATATATGACAGGTACGGGTGAGAGCCTCGCAGACACATATTCACGTGAACGGACATATGGAGGCAGGCAGGCATACTTTGGGTTTCACCGTCCTGTGATACTATCCTGTTTCATTACCTGACCGAGGGCCAGCAGATCGAAGAGAGGGGCAAGGGGGGCAAAGACACTCCACTTCTAGGCTGGAGAGAAACGCGAGAAAGAGAGCCCAACCCAGACCCTCCACCCCCCACTTTTTTTCTCTTCCTTTTTTCAAACATTCAGTCTTCCGCTCTTCTGCAAACACTCAAACAAACATGCTGAGACCATGGAGTGATGTATTTCAACATCTATGCTCAATTTCATTGCCACCCACTTGATCTATCATGCGTTAGGAGTGCAGCTCACTTCCAAGGATCATAGAGAGAACTGCCGCACGTTGTTGCTTACATAAGTCATCATCCACATGAACCACATCAGCATTCACATTAGAGTCAGACCTGCTGTCATTCTTTAAAAGCTGCAGCAAATCCTTGGAATGACTTAATAAATAAGGTTGCTTTCAGTGTCAACTAATTACTTCCTGCATGCTGGAATGGTAATTTAGCCTAAAATAGGTTTATTTAGTGAAATCCTATTTCAGTAATACACATCCAATACTGGTGATTCTTTTATTGAAGATTAGCCGAAAACAGAAAACATGAAAATTCACAAATTCCTACTGCGAGTTGCAGATAAGGAGCAAGGGGCTGGAGTTTGAGAGTTTGATATTAAGGTTTGTCTCCTATCGATGGGGCAGCTGAATGCAATTCCATGCCACACTTTTCAGATTATTATATGTAAAAAAAAAAGAAAAAAAAAAGATGAAAGCAATTTACAATTTTTCTTTCTATTCAAACTTAAAATTGAACTTTGTGTTGGCTTATCATATTAACTTTCAATACAAAACGCTGACATTTGTTTTTTGTGTTGTACTGTGCCAAAATAAGGAAATGCTCAAACAATATTAATACTTTTGTAAAATGCTGTAAATATTGGAGTTTTTAAGGGTCTTTAATGAGTTTACAACAAACCTGTTTAGTGAAGTTGTTCAGTGAGCACACAAACATTGCTGATGATAAATGGTAAGTGTAATTACTCCTGTAACTTAAGGTGTGTTTAGTGTCTTCTTTCTGTACCACAGCTCACTGTTCTGCTTTCTTTTACAGCCCCCCCAATACTTCCTGTAATTTTCCATTCATGCCTCAGAGTCTATAATGGCAACTACCTCATCATCCCAAGCAATATCAGCAACACAAAGTCGTGAGGGAAAAAAAGACAGTTTTCAGAGGTCCAATAAGACTCCAAATCCAAAATAGAGCTTGCTGTAAATGTTTTGAATCCTAATTTATCTCAGAGATTGCCTGAGGATGAGGCAGCTGCATTTATCAAACCTGTTTTGAGACGGGGCACAGAAGTCCTGAGTTAATGCTCCTAATAGCTTGTCTCCCAGTTCACCATCTATCTAGCTATCTGAAAGAAAAAAAAAAAAAAAAAAAAAAAGTGAGAATCTGGTTCTGCACAAACCTGCTGGGTAGAGATCCACCTTCAGCTACAACACAAATGTGAAGTCGACTCTCTCTCTCTCAATTCTCAACGCTCCTATTGAAGAACGGTGGATTTGTACTTTGAACTTTCTACCATTCTCCACTGGCATGCAACTGTATGCAATGGTGTATGAACACACTACTCCCTCCTCTTCATCCTCTCCTTTTGCCGTGGCTAAATGCTATTTTCCTACCGCTGTCTTGGCATGCAGCTGAATACATTTCGACATTCCTGCAGTGATGTGCGGATGAACGCGGCGGCCTCAGGGAGCCACTGCCTTGGGGACAGTCTTAAGCAGAGCCCCTAAAGACCCTGTTGATTAGTCAGGCTTAGAAAGTCCTTGTCACAGGAGGAAGGCTACATCAGACTAGCAAGGCATGGAATAATCAATTTATGTGTTTACGTACAAATTCTGATAGAGATTACAAGCATTTATTTTTCTGTAATACTTAAAAAAGCTTGTAGGGGAACATTTAAGATGTTTTGTAAAGATTCACTAAGAGGACAGTGACCAACATGTACAAGTAAATAGCAAAACATAAGAAAAAAAAACAAAAAAACATTGCGGTCCATACTAAATTAATAAATACTGAGTAAAAAACTGCTTCCAATGAAAAACAACTAAACAGAAAGAAGTATATTTTACAAAACAAAACATAAAAATAATACAGAAAAAAAACAAAAAGTATATACAGATAAAAACAAGGTAGACATTTTATTATAAAAAAGGATTTAAAATATACACGTTTAAATAAAAGCAAGGAAATAAACAATCAAGAATGAAATAATAAAAAATAAGGATATAGAATAAAAGTGGAGAGAATAACCTTCGTCTCACACACAAAGCATTAAACATTTCTCAAAATAAATTTTTGTATTTCCGTTTTTAATGCGATTTTTTTTTTCTTCTTTTTTCCCCCCGAGCTACCCTGTGGATGACCGACAGCTATGCTGCACACAGCGTTCCACAGAAGAAAAAGGTTTAACTCTTTATGAGAGTAATGAAATTAATTACCCATTGTGAACTTAAATAAACACACATTAATATTGATTTAGCTCGTAACCCCTATCCAATGTCTTTCAGATCAATTTAAGCTCATTAATAATGAAATGATATTACACGGCCCACAGAGCAATAAACAGCAAATTTCTCTGAGTGCATCGTGTCTTTACGGCACACAAATATACATCCCTGTCTAATAATATCCGTGAGGGGAAAAAAAAGCCTTTACTGGCTTACACAGAATTATGCAACATGCATGGATGAATAATTAAAGGACCACAGGCAAGTGGATTGAATGTTAATGTGGCACAAAGATGCATATTCCTCCTACTTGGTACTGTGGCCCGGTACTCATTGGACCGCTCAATCGCTGCTCCGAGGGGATCTGGACTGAAAGCTCACTTTACAGCGATGAGCGGCCGTGGAGAACCTGCAGAATATGCTCACTGAGTTGTAGCTGAATTGTTTGAGCAAAGACCAATGAGGCATTAAGCAGCAACTCTAGCGTACTAATTGGGCCTTCTTAGAAAACACAACTTACGGATGCCTGGTAGATAAACCTCTCATCATACAACCTTTCCGCCCTGTCACTGGTCAGAAAGTCTTTATCAGCTGGGCTGCGTCTGCTGCAGTTCGAACTGTCAGTCTGCTCTGCTGCACTTCATAAACGTGCCACCACAGAGCACTTTCACCCGGCTACAGCACACACAAGGTCAGTGAATTATGAATATCGGACTCAACAACGCCATCTTGCCTTTAACCAGAGACATGGAGCAGTGAAATATGAACAAAAGAGTTGTTTTGGCCTCAGGAACTTTAAATACATTTCACTAGGGCTAAAACAATTAATTGCATTAATTGTGATTAATCAGTTATTGAAATAATCGGTAACTAATTTAATAAACGATTAATCATTAACTGGAGTATATAGAATCTAAAAAAGGATATTAGCTGAAAGAACAGCTTTAGTCAGAGCGGTAATTAGGTCAAAACTGTATAGAAAACATAAATACATTTTGCATTTGAATTCTCCTCAAGTGGAATTTTTAGCTTCACAAAGTTCAAATTCTGTAAAATAAATCTATTAAGCACTTTTTGCTATCCAATTTTTAAAGAAATAATAATTGTCAGTATTTTTTTTAACTGCAGATGCATCCTTTGCTACAAGCGTACAGTAAAGGAGCACTTATTAAATGTTTTCTTATTTATAAAAAGAATTTAGCTATTTATTTATTTGTATCTTTTAATGTATTTCAAATATAGTGTAAAAATGGCTTTACTGGTTCAATGACAAATCTGCAATGTACCAATTTTTATATCCAATTAATCAATTAATCGTCAGAATAACCAATAGAGTGATCAATTACCAAAATTTTCGTTAGTTGCAGTCCTACATTTCACTATGACCAAGGTTAGATAATATGAGTGAGATGCTAAAAGAAATGTTTTAGTGAAGCAATAATCTCCAAGCTCATTTACTTGAATTATTGTGCCAACAGAGCAACGTAAAAATATTTTACCATTCATTAATCTACAGTAAGTGCAGATTTTAATGATAAGCTCAATCTGTTATGTATTAAAGATCAACAGTCAATGATACAATTGAAACTGGATGTGTCAGAACTAAGTTTAAGTTTTGCATAAGTCAAAGCTTTGTTTAAATTTTTTAATGAGTTTATTCAGATTCTGCTTGAAAGCTGCATGAAGCAAGAGCCGCTTACAAATACCAACATATATATTTGAGTAAACTAAATTAAAGTTGCTACTGGCTGCTTGACCAACCAGTTTTAGTTGGACACATCAGCTCATAGAGAAATTTAATTTTGACCCTGGCACTGACTGTGCTAACTTGTTATAGCTTCATTACCCAATCAGATAAACTGCAGAGATTATGTTTTTGACTGTACCAGTGACATGTTTAAACCGAAACCAGTGAATTCAATACAGGCAGAGATGAGTGATGAGCGTGATTATGTTTAAAAGTGAACAGGATGGGCAGAGGGGTGAGAGGTGACTGAAATTGTGGCTTTGTCTCTATATGCTATAAGGGAGATCGATAGTGTCATTATTAGACATCTGTGAAAGCAGCGTTTGGCCAAGAGGGATAAAACACCCCCTTTAAGTTTATACTTTACATCTCAAATAAATTCTGGGTCAACAGCGGTTTGTTATTGCACACAGACTGTAAGCTGTCAGTCGTTCTGTTAGTAAGTCAAAGAAATTAAATGAGCCACAGGTTAATCCTACGAATACCGGAATGCACTCAGTCGCTGATAATCAAGGTGGATCCTGGGGGCCACACGCTGCTTCCCACTTGCTGTTTAGTCTATTAGCAGATTTCACAATCCATTTGTAAAGGTTTCTCAGTTTATACAAAAAAGCTAGAAAAGACAAATGCCGTATGCATGGCAAATTGCACAGAAGAGAATTGTTTGTAGGCTGTGTGGGTGTTGCAGCATTGATGATCAATAAACAGATTTCTGCACACAAAAGCCACATTTGGGTCAGTTTGTGAAACCGTGACAAAAAGACAAACCAGATTTTGGCAAAGAGATGCTTCAAAGGTAAAAACATATGATAAAGAAGGGAGATCTACTTTTTAAGAGGCTCCCTAAAAGAACAATGTGGAATAAGAAAATAGTTGCCATATACTATATATCAGATTTTGTTCTGGCCTATCACATCAAATCCCACCCCTAAAAAACTCTATATTGAAATTTGTGGTTGCAACATGACAAAATATGAAACAAGGTAATAAGGGGAATACAATGGCAAGGCATTAAATCTGTTTTAATAGAACCCTAATTTTAGATTCAAGATGTACTTCAGGGTTAATTCGCCCTCTTCTACCATTTTGTTTTAAGGCGTGTCACCAAATTATTACAAAATCTGAGCATCTCACACACGCGAGAAGGCTGGAGAAAAGAAAGGATTTAACATCGGCTTTGTGGTGCAAAATCCAGATAATCTGGACGACCATCAGCGGATAAAAAATGGCGTGAGCTATTTGCCTAACATGGCCCTCTCCCTGTAGTCGCTTATTAAAACTGGTCCGATTCCACAACAGAATCCAGAGATAATTATTTCTGGAGACGGGAAGATTGCAAGCGAGCAAGGCTGGTGCATCCTCACAGACGAGTGGAAATATTTTTGACTTGGAATGTGTAACTTGGCTGACGAGGAAAGGGGCTATTTTTGGCTGCATGTTTATGTAAGTGACTAACGTGTTGTGGAATAATGAGGAGCCTCTCTGGGCCCTCTGCGGAGCTGCAGAGACGAGACTCTCAGAGCGGCGGAGGGTGATTGAAGGAAGCTAATGAGCACGAGGGAAAAAGAAGAACACAGGCGCGGAAAGGGCTGGGATAATAAAAAGCATGAAAATGCAAAGGAAATACGACAATTACCAGCGGGAGGTCTCAGACAGGAGTAAAAAGACTGAAAAAAAAAATAGGGAGGAAAATGGTGAGAGAAAATGTCATTGTGATAGAGAAAATGATTATGGTGATCATGGAAAATGAAGGACCACTGGCATGGGAAAACACAGTTTTATCTGATTGTTTAAAATGTTGCCTCTAAAAGCGTAATAAAGGAGTAGAGTGCCAGTGAGCATCTCACTCCAGTGGTTTAGAAGCTCATTACGTCTTTACAGCTAAAACCTGAAACGTTTTATCTCTTTTACTGATCTCACCATTACATGAGTGTTTTCAGTTTTACGTTGCAAGGTCTGGACTTATTTTTATAACTGCAACAGACTGTGAAAGGCTATTTCAGGTGCACAATCACTGGGGGAAAAAAAGGATTTTGCTCTACATGAGTTCTGAAATCATGTCACATTTCCCTTTCATGCAGTTGCTTCACACACACATGCTCACAAACACTCTCTCTCATACAATATCTGGTACCTCTTCTCAGGAGGGGGCTCCTGATTGGCTGGTGGTGCTGCCTGCGCCGTTTCCTGCAGGTCAGGGATATTGGCAAAGTCATCTTGCTCTGCCACACCAATGGCCAAAGCCAGGACCACCAGCTTTCCTTCACTGGCTCCCAGTAAAGACAAAAAAAAAATACAGTAGATAGAAAGAGGGGCAAGAAAAAGAATGCGGATGCCCAAAGGAGAAAAGGAATTGAGCATGAAGAAGAAGGAGAGATCATTTTAGGTTGGCAGAAGGAATAAAGGAAGTTTGAAAGAGGCAGTGGAACAAAAGACCAAAATCAGAGAAAACAGACAAAGTGATCAAAACAACAAAACACACAACACAACCAAACACCCCTGCAGTACGCAATCTGACCAGGGAAGGATATTAGGCAGAAAATCAAAGGCCAAATTCAAGAATTTTTAAGTAATTTTGCAGCACACAGATTCACACTTCATATTTGGTTTTTCACCTACAGGAGCTTCTTTTTAGTGACTTTGCTGGGTTTTAGATTACATTTCTGCAGAATGGCATGCTCAGCTGCGCAGAACTCTTTAAAGAAACAACATTCACATAACTTAAAGAGGGGAAAAAAACGCCCACATTTATAGAAAACTAAATGAGGAAGCATCCGATATAATGACCACAATGGTTGTGGTCGGAAACTGGGAAAGGCTTTTAGTACTGTATGATTTTCAAATTTTCACAGAAACAGCATCATGGGATTGAAATTATTCGGGTGGGAAGAGCATCTAATATTTTTCATCTTCTGTATTTAAAATTATACTCTTCTAAACTGAATTAGGGATCCAACAAAGTTTGAAAAAACTTGGAGTTTTATTATTTGTATGGTGAAAGTAAATAAGCGCGTAGAAAAATATCTGTTTGCCTAAATATTGTGACTATTTATTTCCTTCCTTTCTTTATCGTTTTGTTACTTCTGTCCTTTTTTCATTCCATCTTTGTACACTCCTGTTTAATTTTCAGCTTTTCTTTTATATATACTTTCTTTTTTGCATCTTCCTTCCGGTCTGTTTTTCCAAGTAAATTCATGACAAATGGGTGTATCTTATATTTTTCTTTTACTTTATTTTAAAGGTTTATAAAGACTGAACCCTGGAAACTTGAGTCTAGAAAAGTCTGAAGTTGCTACATAAAACATGTTGGATCCTAAAAAGCAAATGGAACTCAAGATGTAAAACCAAATTTGCTTGTTCTCAAAATACTATCAAATCTAAAAATAGATGTGTTAAATTGCATAAATAGATATATTCATTTAGTTAAAATCAATAAATATGCTAAGTGATGTGTAAATTACCCAAAAAGTATTGAAAATGATTTGCAAATTAACCCAATTTCGCATTTGACAAGTGTCAGCAACTTGTGTTAATCTGAAAGGTTTTTATGAGACCTATAAAGCTCAGGAACTACAGTCTTTGACGTATAACAGGCAGATTATTTAATAAACTTTAAGTCAATGTGCAAAAAAGCTTCATTCATGGAAAAAAAATAGGTGAAATTTTGAAGTTCAGGTTAATATCTCCCCACAGCTTGACTGCAACATATTTTCTCAGCCGAGATACCGTAACGCAGTCAGGAGCTTAAGCTATAGAACGGCAGGTTTGGATGACAGTAAGCAGGGAAGGGAGGCAGTGATGAGGAGGCCTGGGAATTAAGGAGTAAGGGGACGAGGGAAGGGAAAGTGGTAGGATTTGTAGAGCAGCTGTGGCGGTCTACCGAAGATGAAATGAGAGGAGTGAGAGAGCAGTGACCCAGAAAACGATGACACACGGCGTACACCTCCAGATACTCCATCTTTCAAATAGAAACAATTAGTCCAGATCTTCCTAATGAGGCTTAATTAAATCTTAACTGTGGAGAAAGACGCCCCGAATGTTCAGTGTAAAAAGGCGAATGTTGAGGGAAAGCAGAAGGAACCTAAAAAAACAACTAGACAAATTACTGAAGGTGTGTGTGGATGTGTAGACATCTTAAACAGGCAAGCTGTTAAATATCACATCCATTAGGAATCATTAAATAATCAGCTTGTTGTCTATGAAATGTGAATACACACACTACCTGTTGTCAGCACACTTCTTTAAACCTGCAGTGATATTAAGCTAAATGACATTAATGTTCAGAAGCCAAGCAGTTAATCACAAGCTGACAAAAAATGGTCAAAATATCTGATGGATGAACCTATTTGCTTTCCAGAGACCGATCTCTATCGCATTTTAAAGGAATATGATTTATGTTCAACTCTCAAGATTTAGAACATATTTGGAGTCAGCACTAAACATTTCAACTAAAGAGTATCAAATAAAATCAATGGAAAGAGTCAAATCTATTATAAACCACATTATATCCACTAACTAATGCTTATCTAAAACTGAACAAATTAAAAAAAGCTAAATAAATGTCAATGATACACACACCACTAATTTTGGTGTACAAACATTCTAAGAAAGGATTAATAATCAAGAAACAAGTAACCACATGTAAAACTGATTAAAAACTGTCACTGTGGACTCTCAATATGCAATTAAGAAGCTCAAGGCGTGCCGTACTTAATGAGAAAAAAAATCTAAAGAGATGGCAGGAACTCTGAGGTTGGCCAAGTAAACAGCAACATTGAAAAGGTCTGGATTCTCACTGAAGACAGCAGCCACAGATGATAACAGCATTGTTTTATAGGGTAAAAAAAAAAAATGAATGAATAAACCCCTCAGAACATCCAGCCAGGTGAAAAACACTCTTCAAGAGGTAAACATATCATTTTCAATGTCTACCATGCAAATCATTCATGAAACTCAAGCAAGCTTAGTCATAGTCAGCCAAAGAGAGAAGTATAGAAAAGCCAGATTTGCTCTGGAACAACATACCTGGACAGATGCAGCTTATCAACATTTACCAGATTGATAAAAAAAAAAAAAAAAAAAAAAACACACACACGCACAGATCACAGAGTGGAGCAAGTGTAGATAGAAAATAATACCAGCTGGGTTCATTGTTTACCTGACAAATAATATTCTAAGTTTCCATTTCTTATAGGAAGGTGGTGTCTGCTCGAATTTAAATTTTGCAAAGTTGATGAGACAGTTTATCGCAAACTAACTAGGCAATGACCCAAAATAATACTATGAAGGTAGGCCCAGGATTTCTAAAAGAAAAATAGGGTATAATCCAGGGACGGCTGAGCCAAACAGCTGATCCAGTGTGATGAAATACTCAAAGCAAAACTCCGGGCAGAGAAATGAGAGCTGACAAAGCTGCACAATGCAAACCCATTGGTCAGAGTGTCTTTCATAGATTCAAGATGTCAAGTAGTCACTGACTGCTACAGTTCTTAACAAGGACTTATCCGATTCTAATATTTTTTGTAAGCCTTTTGATTTGACAAATAAGTTTACATTTAGTAATAATTATCATGAATGTAGGAATTTTGATTTTTTTTTTTAAGGTTTTGAATGTTCTGGTCTCAGTCCCACAGGAAATTTGTGGACAGAGACGAAAAGGTGTGCGAGGACAGGTCAGCCTACCTACTGGACTCAGTTACAGCTGGTTTTGTCAGGAGGAACATTCTGAGATTCTAGCAAACTTTTATAAACAGCTTTTACAATGTTTGAACTAAGTCAGAAATTTCTTCATACTAAAGAAAATTTCTCAAATCTTTTGAATTTACAGTAAAAACAAAAAAATTCTCTAACACAACATTAATGACATTAATAGGTGTGATAAGTGTTTGTAAATTTTGATGAAGTGTGGTTTAAAAGAGATTTGATCACCTTAAAAAGTTGAGCTATAAGCTTCATAAAATGTCCTCCAACTGCAAACATTATAATTACATTTAAAACTTTGTGCTTTAAACCCATAACATAATTCTAATGATAAGTGTTTTGATACTGCCAATAACTAAGACAACAAAAACCTGCATCCAGGTCCAAATGGACCTGACTGCATCCATTTGTGGATCTATTTGCTGACTACTTGTAGCGCTGGTTAAAAATCACTAGATTATGCAACATGATATGGTGCTTACATTGATATAGTAAGCATAATGGCTGTTGCATGCCTCTTCTCTCATTACCCTTTAAGTACGGGTATTTACACTCAGGACGCTCATGAAAGCACTTCGCTCAACGCACCAGACATTAAGGACGCTGAGGTGAGAGAGGGAGGGGATGTCAATGAAGCTGGGGTGAATTATTGATTTCCAGCCAAAAAGAATGGAGATAGGTCTCCAAAGTAATCCATTTAGTCCAAGTTCTTCAAAGGCAAGAGATCTGTGTCAATGACATCAACACTTTCATTAGGCAATGATTCACCCAAACAGGGAATCTAGCCAAGATTAAAATTAACTGTCTTCAGCAAAGGGTCATGTCTATTACTGCCCCCTCTGTGCCATCAATCATGTGAGACGTTGATGTTCCAGAGGCGGAAACACACCAACAATGACCTTAAATTCGCATTTACAACAATGAGTGCAACGGTTGATGATCATGGACCATATTGTCAGTGACCTTGGAGGCTGCGCGCTGTGCTGCATCGCTGATGCCCACTTTAGCCACTGGCATTAGCTCAGCTGTGACATCCATGGGAAGGCTTCAGAGAACACAAAGAAAGAGGGAGTGGATGGAGAGAGGCTACAGTAAAGCTGATTCAGTGCACACTGAACACATGCTATACCTTGACAGTGTCCTTGCTCATCTGTCCCTTCATCACCTTCCTCCTCTCTTATCTGCCCTTCCCACCTCCTCCGGGCAAGGAGTTACAATATGTTGCAGAAGTAATGGTGCTGGTGACATGAGATCAATACAGCAGGGTTAACTCAAATCTACACACAGCTGCTTAGCCATTGTTCCTAAACTCAGGCACAATGATGTGTCAGGCTGCCTTATGATCAGCCTGACTTCCAAAAGCATTGATACTCCTTAAACCCTGGTAAATGGTGGTAAACGGTCATTTTTTTATGCATTTTGTTAAGATTTGGTTTGATGAGCCAACATTAAGTAGTGCATAACTGTAAAGTGAATGGGACATAATGCCTTCCAAATGTTATTTGTGGTTTTTTAATATATATATATAAAAAAAACACAATAAAACACAGTTTTATTTCACAAATAAACTTTAAAACATATGGTTTGACCTTGTATAACCAATGCGTTATTGAACAATCTTTCACTGCAGTTACAGGTGCAAGTCTTTAGGGCACCAAAGTGTGAACACTGTCATTCAAGTTTTGGCACTGGATTTAGTTCTGGACATTGGGCCATAAAAATACTGTACTTTTATCTAAAGCGTCCCATTGGTTGGTTGTAATTCTTGTTGTCACCTGAGTCTTCAGCAGCTTCTAACAGAGTTTTTCCTCCAAGATTGCTCTACATTGAGCTCCATTCATTTTCAAGTGTGATCTGCCTCCCTGTACATGCTGAAGAAAAGCATACCCACACCATAATGTTGCCACTACCGTGTATCGTCACAAGACAGGGTGAATTAGAGGTAATGTTCAGTGTCATTTCCCTTTTCATACAGCAAAGCATGCTCTCAGGACATTATTTTCCCAAAGGTCAGAACTGAACTGGATAAAACGGCTTTTAAATTTCCCACTCCAGCCACCTAGAATAATTTACAGAAGGATTTAAAGTTATATCATACCTTAGGGCAACTTAAATCAATTCTAAAAAACCGAGAGATCAGATTACTTGGCTCCTGCAACTGCCTTAATGTTTGGTTATGCGATTGCTCTTGGTTATGCATTTTGTGTGTCTGGTCTTGTATTTTGGATTTATTCTATTTTAATGCTGCTATCTTGGCCAGGTCACTCTTGAAGAGGTTTTTAATCTCACTGAGATATTTTTCCTGGTTAAATAAAGGATGGACACATAACTTCACTCTGTTCTGAATAATTATTGTGCTGAATGTACAATATTCAGCACAATATTGTACATTGTGCAATATGTACAATATTGCACAATGGATGTAATTAAGTAAGCGCCGTTCTGTTACAGCGATTGCAAGCAGACAGGCTGAATGCCAACAAAACAGATGTTACTGTTTATGGTATGGAGATACTCATGTTACTCAGGTGTGTTGGAAAAAAGATGTGTTTAAAACTTTCAAGATTGTAGCTTTTTTGAGAACCTGTCTTTCTAGCAAAACACAGATGCTTCTGGTTGTGACGGGGAAGAAAATTGAAAAGTTCAGTGGGTGTGGATACTTTTACAAAACATTCAAGGTTTGAACAGATTGGACACAAGAAGCAGACAAGTTAACAAAACTTCTGTGTCATATGAAATGTGGATAAAAATAACCAAACCGAATGAGACATATGTGACGATAAATATATTCTAGCTCTTCCTACCACCATCTCAAGGATGTAATTAAGTAAGCGCCGTTCTGTTACAGCGATTGCAAGCAGACAGGCTGAATGCCAACAAAACAGATGTTACTGTTTA
>CAEGAE010083372.1:0-42764 GCA_903067095.1 Girardinus metallicus | reverse complement strand
TATATATATATATACATATATATATATGTATATATATATATATATTATATGGAGAATATGGATATTTTTTATTGGTCAGTTCTACATAGTTCTGCCTATTTTTATTAATTTATGTTCGGTTTATTTACAGTTATTAAATAAGTATTGAACAGATATGTTTCTCATTTTTAATATTTCTTATGGTTTCACTGACAAGAAACTCACACATAAGATGCTGGGAACAACCCAGGAAACCTGGTGGTACAAAGAAAGCAAAGCATATACTCACGCTTTCAGACACACACCTTTCTTCCCAATACACATGGGATGAGAGGACTATAAATGCACTATTCATATAGTCTATTTATATATGGACTATATAAATGAATCATCACAGGCAGCAGGCATTCTTCACAGACACGATGTTGGATGTTTCACAAATTCTTCACAGACAATCCAAGATAATGAACAATCTGAGAGAAGAACAAATGTTACACCATTCACTATTTGATTTTAGATCCTTGAACATAGTTTGTTTTTAATGATCTGTAGGGGAAAATGGGACAACGATGGTAACAGAAACCCCTGGCATTATGACATCCAAACCCAGGGATGTTACTCCTGTAGTACCTACATATCCATTTCCACCTGGAGGTTGGTGTCTTCGTTTACATACAGGAAGTGTTACAGCACATTACCATTCAGTATATTTAAATAATTCATTCTCCCTGTGAAGATGAGTGTTGGGTTCCTCTGGGTGTCCAGACCCTCCCAATGTCTAGTTTCACTGCCTCGTCGCACCAGGACGGCCACCCACCCGAAGCAGCACGTCTTCATGGGTGGGACCCCCGTAGAGATCTCCAGGTACTTCACACATTCTTAGCGGTCTGACACCTAACCTGACCAGGATCATTAATCCAGTCTGCCTTTTACTTACTCCTTAAAATCTTAGCAAGCTCTCCTGGAGTAACAAAACATAAATGGTAGGCATTTTATTCACCATCAGATCAAGTCATAAAACCGACACCTATTCTTTTCTGTTTGCCGTTCACATACAGGGCTGGAGTCCAGAGCCAGAGGAGTATAAAGACCTGCCACAAAAGAGACATGAAGGACAGAGTGTCAACTCGCAAAGCCCCTACATACAGATCGACCTACTCAAACCTTACAACATCACTGGTAAAGATTCCCACAGGTGCTTTCAAACAACTGCAATTGAAACTGCTGATTTAGTGTCTTGTGTTTAATTCTGTGACCCAAGAGCTTTGATGTGTGATTATCCCCCTTTCATTTATTCAAAAATGTGACGACTGATCTGATTCTAGGTGTGCTGACCCAGGGAGGTGGAGTGTTTGACACATTTGTGTCCAGCTTCTATCTCGAATTCAGCCATGATGGAAAACGTTGGTACACTTACAAGGAGCTTCCTTCTGATGCGCCACCTAGAGCCAAGGTCAAAGATCAAACAGCTATAAACGTTCAAGCAGCTTTTGTTTGGGAGTCATCAAATCAATGTTTCTCTGCTCTTACTGCAGGTTTTTCTCGGTAACCATGATGATCGAGGCGTGACGGAGAGTAGACTGGAAAGGATAGTGTCGGCTCGGTTTGTTCGACTGTCGCCTCATGACTTCCAGAACGGCATCTACCTTCGGCTGGAGATCATGGGCTGTGGTGATGGTCAGCAGACTGATGACAATCAAGTTTTGCTGACCTTGAAGGAAATGGACACATTTTTGTAGAACATTCCTCTGTATCTTCTCTCAAGGTTACCCCAGGTTAACTTTCCCAATCCCTCCTTCACCAGTCACTCTGGGTGAAGGCTGTAGAGAGAGAGAATTCCGGTGTGACAACGGTCGCTGTGTGCTGGCCGGCTCTCTGGGAGTTATCTGTGACGGAGTCAATGACTTCGTCACAGACGGAGTCATTAACTCTGTCAATGACTCCGTCTGTGCAGGTGATAACTCACCACAGAGTTATCACCACAGAGTGATAACTTTGTGGTGAGTTATCTGCTCTGATTAGTCTCTGTAGATAATTTCCCATAGTGCACTCTCAACCAAAAAATGTTGGAGTGTTCCATTCGTATTGGGGAATGCTGGAGGTGTATTCTTTACATGCGTTGCTTGAGAAATTGTCTTTAGCTAGAGACAAAAGAGAAATCGTACAACTGCTGAAATCTCAAGCTACTCCATTGTTGCTTCAGTGGTTCTTAGCGTAGCGGTACCACAGTGCAGTGTGAAAGTGAAAATGTAACAAATGCTGTGATTTTGGTCCCTAATTGAAACAAATACTGGACTATCCAGTGTGAAAACACCCATAGAAATAAGGTGAGGAGATCAATTGTCTTCTGGCAACTTGGAGTAGAATTAGTGTTTTTTCTACACTAAAATTAAGTTGGTCTCCTTTGGAGGTTTTCAGACCTATCCAGGGGATCTTAAGACATTCTCAAGCAAATGCAAGGAAGTAAATATTTTGGGTTCTGTTATGAACTTTATCTCCAAGGCCCAATCTCCAATAAGTGGAAGACAGTGAATGAATATTCTTATTGTTTGTTTTAGGTTTAATTCACATTATGTCTTTATTTTCTATCGCAGTTTTGCAAAAGTTATTTTCTAAGTTAAACAAATGAGCGCTGCATGTATTGGACAGCAATACATGCAACAGGCACTCAACTTTTCACTACTGTGTGTAAAACAGGCACCCAACTTTCCTCCACCACCACCAGTCCACGCAGCTGTCCCATTGGTCACTTCTCTTGCCCTCCACCAGGGGGGTGCATTGAGGCAGACAGGCGTTGTGATGGTTTCCCTGACTGTCCTAAAGGAGAGGATGAAAATGGATGCCACCGACATGACATCACTACACAGTCAGACAGGTAAGGAGCGTACTGTATCGGATGTTTATATTTGTTCACCAAAATCGCTGTTGTTCCTTACTGCAATTTTATTTTCCCACTTGCAGGCCACACACACCCACCCCTTCTCCTCTGAAGACCCCATCTATGGCTGCAGTTACGCTCTCTACTGCAACACCGACTGTAAGGAAAATGTTTGATGAACATCTGTTCTACACTAATTGTATTATATTCCCTCTATAATGTTAACCAAATATCAAAACCCACAGTTAACAGTTCTGTCTTGAAATTGTATAAGCTTTAAAAAAGTGACATTTTCTCCTCACTATTAAACTTACATCATTGTGGCAATCATGCTGCAAATGCTTCAAACTTTAAAAGACAAAAGATTACAGATGTTGCTGCTGTTTTAGTTTATTATTCATTCCTTGTTGCTCACACTAACGTGTTGTAATCTGGATGTATTGTGTTGTAAAAGGATGGCGGTCCGGGATACCACGGTAAGTTTCTGCTCTTTCTGAAGAACTTATTTAAATACCTTGAATTTTTCAGTGTTTCCATTAATAAACGTCACATCTCACAGGCCTTTGCTCCTTTCCTCTTGGACTGGAGGATGGGAGGATTCACTACGGCCAACTGTCCTCATCCTCTCAGCGTGAGAACAACCCCGCTGATGCCGGGAGACTAAACATCGTCCCCAACATGTGGGTGATGGCATTCACCTTTGCTTATAGTTTCCTGTTGTTGTTGACATTTAATATTGGGGGTGCACCTATTGCAGTTTTCTGGCCAATCTCTGACCTTTAGAAAGTCTGTCTTGCCAATTTCGATTTGGTCGATTGGCAACAGTGGGGTGACTATAGTGACATGCAGATATGACCTTGTGTAAGTCAGCTGTCTATCACCGCAGAGCAAAAGGGGACAGTGACTGACTTTCAGACATCTGCATATGTAAATAAGTGGATATGATCGGATTTTTGTGTATTGGGCGGTCGCCAGTCTCCCAAAATGAAGGAAATCGGGGAAGATTTATCAATGGACACCTATTTAAATCATCATTTGAAAACAAGGATTCAAGTGATCAAAATTGCGTATTATTATCTCTTTCCTGCAGTCCAGTTATGGAGCCTGGCTGGAGCCCCCTACCTGGGGACCCCCAGCCATATTTTCAGGTGGATTTTCTGGAGCCCACTTGGGTGTCAGGAGTGGTGACACAGGGCAATGAGCGCATGTGGGGTTACCTCACCAAATACCGCCTGGCCTTTGCCCCCCAGAGCGCACTCTTCTCAGATTTTACAGCAAATGGAAAGTTTGACGGCCCTGCCAAGGTGCTGGTTGTTTAATACTATGTAGCCTATAAATCAGTGAGATAAAACTCAGACTAAGTTTTGTGTAGTACTACATATGATTTTTGTCCCCTAGGTGTTTGAGGTTCGGATGGTGGGCAGAACCCCCGTGACCCGCTGGTTGGGTCGGTTGGTAAGAGCTCGGTACATCAGAATCATCCCTGTGGAGTTCAGGCACATCTTCTACCTTCGTGTGGAGATTCTTGGCTGCAAAGGAGGTAAAGGACTTTAACAAGCTTACGCGGCTATCTAAGCATGATGAACAAAATATTTAAAGAGAAAAAGTATAAAAAAAGATTTGAACTTTAACACATTTGGTGACATTTAAGCCACGATGTTCAGTGGATTTGTTGAGATTATGAAGTGGAAATGATACGTTAATTTTGAATATTTTTTTAAATCAATAATCTGAAAAGTGTGATGTGCATTTCTATTCAACCCTCCTGAGATAATACCTTGCTTTGCAAACAGGAAGAGGATTCATAAAGACAACTGGAATGTATTTAGTCGTGTTGGAGTAAAGGGGATGAATACAAATATGAAAAGTTTCTATTAGTATATAACTTATACAGTTTAGTAAAGGTCTCTAAGTATAAAATTGCTTTAGGTGTTCCTTATAGATTCATAAAAACAATGTCTCCCTGACAAATGCAGATGAGTATGTGACCACATCGCCCTCTGGGCTTGGCACAGTGACAGTGCAGCGCTGCAAGCCAGGCCAGTTTCTATGCCACCGCAGTGAGGAGTGCATCCCTGCGTCTTTGCTTTGTGATGGTCAACCAAACTGTAAGGACTACTCTGATGAGACGAACTGTGGTGAGAGTTACACAAAATTTAGCATTTATCGACAGATCAGTTCGTTCTCTTAAAATTTCTCTTCTATACTCCCCAGGAACTGCTCCCACCAGAGGCTTTCCAGGCCTCCGCAATCAGACCAGCTACCCTGGAAGACCTGGTATCCATGGTGACAACACAACAGGTGGCCCTGGGCTACACACTACCAAGTCTAAAGATGGCTTTCCTGGTGTGGCATCACCTGCAGTCACACCCAGATCTCAACCGCCAATTTCAGGTTACTGTAATTATCTGACTCTCGTGTCGGCTGAATTACTTGTGTGTTCATTTGGTTCTAAACAATCAAGACCATCCTGTTACCAGGAGTCACAACAGGCCAACCTGGACTCCATCGTACTTCCTCAGTGCAGCCTGGCAGACCCGGTCTTCAAACCACAGAAGGTGGGACATGATTTCCCCATGTGATGTCTCTGGAATCATCTCTTTGCAGCACAGTTAGAGTATAACCAGCAGGTTCTGTTGATTCACAGCACCATCAGTCATCACACACACACCAGATACCGGTTTACCCAGAGTGCTTTGCATGGAGGGCCAGTTCACATGCTGGTCATTTGGCTGTGTGGACTCTGTACGAGTGTGTGACGGAAGGAAGGACTGCTTAGATGGTTCAGATGAAGAACTTTGTGGTATGAAAGACTGCTCGTTATTTTCTTATTCGCCAAAGCCAGGGGTCTTCATGCCCAGGACTCGAGGGACGGTGTCCTGCAACTTTGAGAGGTCTCTGCTTCAACACACCAGAGTCATATATTGAGGCCATTAAAAGGACTCTGGAGAACTTAACTGCATACTGAGGGGGTAATTCAGCCATTTGGTTCGTGTGTTGGACGTTGGCCTGGTCAAAACCAGCCCCTTGTTCTATACTCTGCTTCAAACATCCATCCGTCCGTCCATTCATTGATTCATCTATTATCATACACGCTTGTTTCTAGTGAAGTCATGAGTGGTGCTAGTGCCTCTTTCCAGTGTCCAGTGGTCAGCGGGCGAGAGGCAGGGTCACCCTGGACATGTTGCCAGTCTCTGCTTCAAACAAAGTATAGAAATTAAAAGCGTGGCTAACACAGACTGAATGGCTTCGATTCAAGGCTGGTTGGACCAATGACACATCTAAAAGTTGCAAGACACCAGCCCTTAAGGCCTTGGTTTGAGTAAACCCTGCTCCAAAGTTTTCAGTACATGCTGAATGCCAGTCGTCCCTCACCATGCCTCTACAGGCACAACAACCCGCCCAGCAGTAACTCCATGGCGCCCCCTGGTGCCCAGACCATGCTCTCCAAAGCAGTTCTCTTGCAACAGTGGAGAGTGCGTCCACAAGGATCGCAGGTGTGACCTGCAGAGGGACTGTATCGATGGATCAGATGAAAAAGACTGTGGTAGGTGTTACATATGCTCTTCCAAAGTGGTCATGTGATCAAAGGGTTTGTGTATTTCTTACCTTTTATTCTGCTTTCATGCAGTGGACTGCATAATGTCCCCATGGACAGCCTGGAGTGGCTGCAGTGTGACGTGTGGTCTCGGCTCCTTGTTCCGGCAGAGGGACATTCTAAGAGACGCCCTGCCTGGAGGATCCTGTGGTGGAGCTCAGTTTGACAGTCGAGCCTGCTTTCCTCAAGCATGTCCAGGTCTGTATGCAGGACCAACATCCATCACCTATTAGGAGAGCCGTTTGCTCGATACTGTGTTCCTTCTTTCAGTCCATGGTCACTGGTCGGCATGGACAGAGTGGTCAGAGTGTGATGCTCTGTGTGGGGGAGGAGTTAGACAGAGGAGCAGAACCTGCTCAGCTCCTCCTCCTAAAAACAAAGGGCAGGACTGTGAGGGCATGACCCGACAGAGCCAAACCTGCAACATCCAGCCCTGCACCAACGAGACAGGCACACAGACAGGTAAGGATCAAACGCAACCACCTGTTCTCAAAGGTGTAACTTTTCTTCCAAACTTAAGACTATTTAGATGCTTCCAACCGGATTGGTTTGATTGTTCCTTTAGTTGACCAGAGTTTGTTGTAACTCCACTAACAACCTGACCAACAGGCTGCATCAGTGGCATGGTGCTGGTGAAAGAAGAAGATTGCAGAGCTGGACGGGTTGATCCCTGTCCTTCTACCTGCTCAGACCTCAGCATGACCAGCAACTGCTCTGCAACATGTATTATCGGTAAGACTCAGAAGCATGGTTTTTACATTTAATATAAGCTGCAAGTGTCTTTGACGTGCAGGTAGAAAAACATGGCTTTTACAACAAAAGCTGAGTTTTTCTTCCAGCAGTTACCATACACCCACTGGATTCTTCTTCAGCCAGATTTTGTCAAGGGTTAGCAGTACAAAGAAGGAAAAATATGTATCCCACCCCTCAGCAACACCTTCCATCTTACTTTTTGGTGATTCCCAGGACAGGAGGGAAGTGTATTCCCTACAGGGTGTTTTGGATCGGAACAAATTTTTACCATAAATGGTGTCTTTCCCCAGGCTGCCGCTGTCCCTACGGGCTGTACCTTCAGGACGGCCGATGTGTGAACGCCAGCCAGTGCGTCTGTCACTGGGATGATGAAACCCTTCAGCCTGGACAGGTGATCATCAGAGATCAGTGCACCACGTGGTGAGAGATACAAACACATCTTCAAATATTAACGTGAAAAACATGTGTAATAGTTTTTATTGTGAATAACAATGAATGGCTTGTTGGAATGCTTATTTGACCCCAGCATGTGCAGAGAAGGGAAGGTCACCTGTGACACTTCTAGATGTCTTGGGACCTGTCAGTGGTCCGCCTGGTCTGCATGGTCTCCATGTGATGTGACGTGCGGTGTGGGGTTGCAGCAACGCTACAGGTGAGCACGTTTGTTTCTGTGTAGTTCAGGGTATAAGGCAATTACAGGCCCTTAGAGTATCAGCATTTGACTGTCGTGGCTCATTTTAAGAAAATTGTTCTTTGGTTTGAGTTTACTCTTTACCATCAACTTCCTGCTTCTTTCATCAGATGCAACATTTTACTCAAAGCACTCTGTTCCCGTTACTTTCCATTCGTCTACCTAACGAGCAGATGCTAACAAACTGATCCCAAACTGCAATGTCAGTCAAACGAAGTTGAAGAGTTTTATGTATTAGTAGATGACGAGCTGGTTTTCAGCAAGTTCCCAAAGTGTTTATTTCTTACCTGAGTACAAAAACACATTGAAGCCAAAGTGGAGAAGTTCTCTATGTGGAAAAAGTAGACCGAGCCAAATTCAATGGCTGTCTGACAATCCCAAATGATCACCTCTCCACCGTCATGCTTGATATTTGGTACAAGGCTGTTTTTGTTTTCCTGTGTATGTTGGCTAAACATCTCTACTTTGGTCTCAGCTGTCCAACAAACATTGATGTAGAAATCTTGTGGTTTCAGATACAACTTTGACAACCCTTTCAAACTATTCATACTCATTCAGTCTCTTCCTGTTGTGTTAAGGACTATAATATAATAATGCTAAGTGGCCCATGTGAAGTCTGAAATAGAGCTACTGGGTTTCAGCATTATTTTATCTAGTCTAACCTTGGGGTGAAATCGGTGAGATGTTCGCTGCTTGAAAGATTTCCAGCTGTCCTTGCTGTCTTCCACCTGTGAATAATGGACTTCAAGTATTTAGGAAATGACCTCTTACCTTTACCAGAGTGTTGGGCAGCAGCACTTCCCTCTCTAAGATTAATAGCAGAAAATTATGAAGATAAAGACGAATGAGAGCTTATCAAAGCTAATTTCCCTCTCCTCAGGTCTGTGCTGATAGCAACTGGACCAATCAGAGCGCAGCCCTGTTCTGGAGACGCCTCTGAGTCCCGACGCTGTTCCATCCCATGTCTCCCTGGTATCTGAGCTCACACTCACTCAACTGAATTGTTTTGTGGCTTTTTTTTTTAACAACTTAATTGTTTCTAGTCTAAGAGACTAGAAACAATTAGTTTCTAGTCTCTTAGAACAAGAAACTAGAAACTAACTAGTCTCTTAGAACTAGTCTAAGAGACTAGAACTATTGTTTCTAATCTAAGAGACTAGAAACAATTAAGTCTGTTGTATACCACAGTCTTCTCCATATTGCACAGTACTACCAGGTGGCACATGGAGTAAATGGACCAGCTGGTCAGAGTGCACTAAGACGTGTTTCAGTGACGTGGATGATGTGGGAATGAGACGCCGATTTCGTAGCTGCAACCAAACACTCCCGGCTTTCAACCACACACAAACACAACCTGTGTGTGACGGAGACGATGAGGAGCATGAGCCCTGCAACACTGAGCATTGTCCAGGTACAGAACCCTTCATCCGTTATGCACATAAACAGAATATGCCTTGTGCACCAGTCAAATGATTGCACATTCATGATATTTGAGGTCAGTTTAGAAGAATATGAGCAGTGGATGTTTCAGCTGACTTGGATGACGCTCCTATTTGGCATACAAATATGGCCCTCCAGCAAATAGACCTTATGCAGATGGCTACTTTTGAAATTGTTTAGGCAGAATTGTTTTTAATGCTCAGTTTATATCTTCTAAAATGAAAACGCTAACTACAACACAAAGTATTTTTTCTTTTATTAGCCTTGTTTTTGTGCTTTGGTTTTAATATTATAAGAAGGACTTTTTACTCAAAAACAGATTTTTGGAGTGACTCAGCTGATAGAGCACTCAAACCATGAGCAGAGGCTTATCTCGAGCCAAAACTGCCACCAATAAACACTTTTACCAAACATCTGGTTCAAAAGATGCTGTAAAATATGGTGAAAATCCCAGCAAACATCTACTTTTTACATGACTTCTTACACGTGATTTTATCCAAGGCCTGAATAAGCAATTTTTAACTGTTCAGAAGTTTGGTTTATAATGGCATGAAAAATAACTTTTTGCTGTGTTTTACAGCATCCTAACTTATAAGTTTGTGTTTTATTATGACATTCTATCTAGGTGCGTGTTGAAAGTTTGATTTCTTGCACTTTTGCCTCATGATAGATGACGTTATCCTATATTCGTTTCCTGGTCTCGAAGCATTTGCCGCATTTCTCCCCCCTCTCTCTCCACCCTGTTAATTTACTGTTCAATAAATGCCAAAAAAAAAGAAGTAGAACTGACTAGGGAACATCCATTCATTCAGCTCAGTTAAATAAAGCAAGGCTTTTTGAAGAACGTTCTCATTTTGGGAAAAAAAAATTAAACATGAAACAGAAAACAGAAAACATTCGACCCAAAAAATAATTATTAACACAAACAACGGATAACTTTTTTTCTTTTAACCTACAATAATTTTTCTACTTTTTTTTCATTTGAACATATTTTTTTAAACAATTTATTGCAAAGTTGGCAAAAAGAAAAAAAAAAACACAAACTGTTTTGAATTTAATATAAGCATTAGAAAAAAAAACACAAAAATTATTTTGAGGTTTGAGTTGCTAAGGGTAACAGCTCACTTTGGCGTTGGTCCTTCTGATTCTAGCCTAGTCTTTGCCTCTGGTACAGACTAGTCTGTATTTTTATTAAATGAAGATACAGAGAGTCATCCAATGCAGTTAAAATTTGAAATGCTTATAACCTTTTGAACGAATATCACTTCAACTTGCTAACTTTAACTTCCAGTGCATGGAGGCTGGTCGCTCTGGTCCCACTGGTCTCGGTGTTCGTCTGATTGTGACTCTGGCGTCCAGACAAGAGAGAGGCTCTGCAGTTCACCGACGCCACAGCATGGGGGCAGTAACTGCTCTGGGCCTCAAATACAAACCAAAGACTGCAACTCCCATCCCTGTTCAGGTCTACGCGTGCAGAAAACATTGTCCTCGCGCTCTTTGGTTTGTTTTCTGTGTCGAAACAAGTGTTGAGTGTGTGTTTGTTTCCCTTCAGGTGTGTGTCCAGAGGGCATGACCTACATGACAGCAGCGGAGTGTGAGGCTCAGGGCGGGGCGTGTCCAAGGGTGTGCATGGACATGACCTCCGCAGACGTTCAGTGCGCCACTTCCTGTTACGACGGCTGCTACTGCGCCCAGGGGTTCTACCTGTTCAACAGCAGCTGTGTTCCTCTGGCGCAGTGCCCCTGTTACCACCAGGGGGAGATGCACCCAGCGGGAGCCGCCCTGCCTGCTGATGCCTGTAACAACTGGTACCCCTCTTTAGCAATCCTTTCACTTCAGACCACAAGTCCTGTTTCTGTTGGAACACTTTTCATTAAAGCTGCAGTATGTCATTTTTATTTGAAAAAAATGTTTTTTTTTATTTATTTGTTAAAACTGTCACCATGTCATGACAGTTTGTTATGACACAGATAATCTGTGAAAAGATCGATCTCCTCCCATCTCCCTGAGCTGCTGTTGCTGCATGAAGAAATGAACCGCTCCCAACCTTAAACAACCAATCAGAGTCAGGGGGAGGGTCTTAGCACTGTCAATCACACTCATGTGCGCTGATAAATATGTTAATGGTGGAGAAACGGCTTTACCGTTACAGGAAGACCGTCATCGGTGGCCGTGCTAACTAGCCTTAGCATTCACAACAGGCTCTGCTAGCTGCAGCACAGCAGAGAGTAAGAGAGGAGGAAGAGAGGGATGAACAGCGCCACATGGAGGACGATTGACAGCGATAAGACCCGCCTCCTGGCTCTGATTTGTTGTTTCTAGTTAGTAATGGGAGAAGAAGTAGGAGCTAGATTTTGTTCCACAGGTTACGTCTCATACCATACTGTCACAAGTAACACAATGAGAGTTTCAACAAATATGTGAAATATATATTTTTATTAAAGTTAAATACTGCAGCTCTAACTACCTTTGTCACGTAAACAGCACCTGCACTGATGGAGAAATGGAGTGTGGGACTACTCCATGCCCAGGTGAGTGCTGTGTGACGGACTGGTGTTTTGCTGTTCTCTTTGGGTTTTTTTTTATGTTTTTTTATGTTTTGTTTTGCTTATTATTGTTATGTTTTTGTTTTGTTATTTTGTGTCAAAGTGGACTGTGGTTGGAGCAGCTGGACTCAGTGGAGTGCATGCACTCGGACGTGCGATGTGGGTATCAGGCGGCGATACCGCTCAGGAACCGATCCTCCTCCAGCCTTCGGAGGTCGTCCCTGCACAGGAGAGAGAGTCGGCGTCGATACCTGCAGCGTCGAGCCCTGTCTGGGTGAGAACAACCAGATCCCTGATGGTGTCGAAGCGATGTGGAATGGATGCGTGGGGAAAGGTGAAGCATACAGGTGTGGTGATGTGTCTGAAGGTATCAGAGAACCGTGGAGCTCGTGGTCGGAGTGCTCTGTGACGTGCGGAGGAGGTTACCGGACCCGGACCCGCGGGCCAATCAGGACCCACGGCACAGCCCGGCAGTTCAGCGCCTGTAACCTGCAGCCGTGTGGTAACACTGATCTGATCAGTTATTGTTTCTTCATTAAGTGGGCTCTCCTCATACATATGCAGCTGTAGTTGCTACTTAAAAATTTTATTTTTGCACCAGAAAGAAATGAGGAACCATTTCGCTACTGAGTCTGGGCCTTCTTAGATCATCTAAAAATACTTTAAATATTCCATGAAAATAACAAAATACTCTCATATTTTGTCAGCTGACATTTACTCGTGTAAAACAGACTTTCTTACTGTTATTATTGGTTAAGTTGCCTAAAAACGGAATCAGAGAGGGAAATTAGAAGTGACTAGAGTTTGAGTCAATTCCTCTGTTACACCTGCAAACCCAAAGTTCCCTTTTTGTTCAAAAGCAAAAGAACAAGGCTCAGAAATGACTGAGCATCTTTTGAACCAGATGTTTGGTGTTTTACGGCATCGTAACTTATAAATCTATTGTGAGTTAGATTACAATAGCTAATCTATTGTGAGTTGTATTTCTTGTTTTTATTTGACTCGCATGCTGTCAGGTGGGGGCAGGACTTGTCCTCCAGGCCAGCAGTGGACACAGTGTGTGGTGGGACCTGTGACCTGTACTGACCTCACTCTGAACCTGAGCAGGAACTGTACTCCAGGCTGCCAGTGTCCACGTGGGACTGTCCTGCAGGTCGGTCATAGAGCTCATGTCAAGCCAACAACAGTCGACCAAAGTGCTCTACAACTCATCATGAGACAATCGAATGAAATCACTTAAAGAAGCAGCATCAACTCAGACAGGTTTAGAAAAATGAATAAAAATATTTCAGTGATGTAGACGCAAGAGGAATTTATCACATAGTTTTGAAGCAGCAACTGCAAAAGCCCAGTGTCTTCCATTTTTCAACCTTAGTCTGGAAATGTCAAAATCATATTGTTCAGCAGATCATTCGGGTAATGGGGTGTCAGTCCATTTTAAGATTTAAAAATAAGCAGTGCTCATCCAGTGTAATGAAGGCCTAACTGACCTTGTCAAAGTCGCCAAAATACAGGGATAGCTTCACCCTTGCAATCATTCTTAACTGAAAAATGTCAGCTCCCAGTACAGCATTTGTCTGCTGAAGTTCAAAGAGTTATTCAGAATAATCCTCAGGTTTCTGATCAAGGTCAGTTCTTAAAAGATCAAAATCAAGCTGGTCAGAAAGTTCAGGAATATAAGTTTTTTTTTCCTTTGTTTCTTTTTTTTTATTTTGTGCCAAACACTGAAACGAGTTCTGACAAAATGCTTTATTGGTGTGTGACTTCTCTGTGTTTGCTCTCCTTCCTAGAACTCAAAGGGAGCATACAGAGGTTAAAGAGAGATGAGCACCTGAACATAAATGTATACTACAAAAAGAAATCTCTCCATTTTGTCTCTGCCATAGGCTTGGGGAAGTTGGCTAAACATGTGCAGTTGCTTTTTCTGGTTTACTTCTTTTCCTCAAGTCAGCTGAAGAACTAGGAAATAAAATAAACAGGTCTAAAATGAGAGAAAACTGCTGGTGGAGTCTATTGCTTTGCAGCAATAGACTCATTAAAACATTGAGCCAGGAAAGGAAGGGACACGGGCTCAAACTGATCAAATACCGCCGAGCTAGAAGTCAATGGCTGCTGGAAGCAGACATACGTATACATGCACTTTCAATGTTACTCTGACAGCTTAGCTGAGAAGCTTTTCTATTTTCAGGACGGTAAGTGTGTGCTTCAGTCAGACTGTCCCTGTGACGCCGATAGAGAGCCATACAAACCTGGAGACACTGTGCCCAACAAATGCAAGAACTGGTAGGAAAATACAGCACAAGCTAACTCTAAGTTAGCTTGTGAGTAAAAGTGACAGACGTGTTTCTAACATTCCAGTACCTGTGAAAGAGGAAGGCTGGTAAACTGCTCTCGGATCAGCTGCAACGGTAAGACGCACGACTTGGAACGGGAAAATAATCTAACATGTAAAACCTTCTAATGTTTACACGCCATCGTTGTGTGACGCGTGTCCAGTGGACGGCCAGTGGTCATCATGGACTCCCTGGAGTCGGTGCTCAGTGTCGTGTGGAGCGGGTCTCCAGTCTCGGTACCGGTTCTGCTCCAGTCCCCAGCGGTCAGGCAGTGGACTCCCGTGTCTTGGTCCTCACCGCGAGGATCAAGTCTGCATCGTCCCACCGTGTGACCGTGAGCAAACCACGTGTTGAGTTTTGGTTCATGAACCTTACCGACAGCACACAAGGTGACATCGGAGTGTTCTGTTGCACTGAATGAACCAGTTTAATGCATTTACAGTTGCAGTAAACCAAACGTGCTCTTTTTAGTAATATTTTTTTGTAATGACTCGTCTGTAGTTGATGGGGCCTGGAGTCGGTGGAGTGACTGGACGGACTGCTCCAAATCATGCGGCGGAGGGATCCATAGCCGGAGGAGACTCTGTGACTCCCCCAGTCCTGAGGGGGCCGGGAGCTACTGCGAGGGGCTGGGAACAGAAGTCAGAGCCTGTAACACCGACCACTGTCCAGGTAGTCTGGAGAGGAACTCGGCTCATGACGTACATTTCATTTGTCAAGTCAATGTCAAGTTTATTCATACAGCACTTTTAGAAACAGCTTAGAACTGTTCCAAAGTGCCGTACAAAGACAAAAAGCACAGCAGGATCAATAAATGAAGAGAAAATAAAACTGAAAAGTCACAACAGAAAAGTTACAGTATCGAGCCTCAATTAAATGCCAGCGAATAAAAATAAGTTTTAAGAAGGAAAGGAAACTTATTCTAGAGAGCAGGAGCAGCAACGGAAAACGCCTGATCTCCTGCGAGGAGATTAATTAGGAACTCATTTGATCTCAAAGTTCTGGATAAAGATCCTGAAGATGAAAAGAGGCCAGCCCATTTAAAATAATAAGTTGTCTCCAATGTGTAACATACTGTAAAGAATTTCCTCCCAGTTCTTCCGTCTGTTTGCTCCAGTGCCTCCTTGCTCCAAGGTCCCAGGAACGGTCTTCAGCAGCTGTGGGCCGTCCTGCCCTCGATCCTGTGACGACCTGTCAGTAAGTGTAACCCAGCATAGTGTTCATCTTTAACGTGTTTTCTTCTGCATGTCACACTTCCAACATTTTCAATGAACATTAAAGTTGGGTGAGTGTGACGTGACAAAAATTGAAAAAGTTTAAAGTGTAGTTTTAAAAGCGCTGTACTCTGTACTTTCATCCTGTTGATATAAACCGATATCCTGATTCATCTCCCAGCACTGTGAGTGGCACTGTGAGCCGGGGTGCTACTGCACCGAGGGGAAGGTCCTCTCAGCCAATGGGACGGTCTGCGTAGCGAGGGACGGCTGTCCCTGCTTGGACGTTAACACTGGACGTCGTGTGGAGCCAGGAGAGTCCACTGAGGCCCCTGATGGCTGCAACAACTGGTCAGAACGATGTAGACTGAAGGAACACATTGAGTTACTGATGCTTTGTTGATTATAAATCTGCAGAGAAGTGTCAACTCTGTTTCTCTGTGTTGCAGCACATGTCAGGGTGGCAAGTTCAACTGCACCAGAGAGCCGTGTCCAGGTGGGTAAGGTCACCTTAAAGGTCTGCGCGTGTCTGTCAGTCAGTCAGTCAGTCAATCAGTCAGTCAGTCAGGTTTATTTTCATAGCGCATTTCAGAAACAAGTCAGTTCAAAGTCCTTTACACCATAAAACATAATACATCTACAATTGAAACATTGCCGTCGATAAACATAAAACATTTGATGAGTGTTTCATTTATTATGGCTCAAAGGCAGTTCTGAACAGGTGGGTGTTAGTCTAGATTTAAAGGAACTCACTGTTTTGGTTGTTTTGCAATTTTATAGAAGTTTGTTCCAGATTTGTGGTGCATAGAAGCTGAATGCTGGTTTTAGTCAGAACACCAGCAGCAGTGTTCTGGACCAGCTGCTGCTTTAGGATTGAGAACACTCTGGTGCAATAATCAATGCAACTAAAGATAAAAGCATGGATGAGTTTTTCTAGATATTACTGAGACAAAGGTCCTCTAATCCTGGAAATGTCCTTCAGGTGATAGAAGGCTGACTTTGTATTTGTCTTTAAGTGCCTCTAAATGTTCAGGTCAGAGTTCATCACTACACTCAGACTTCAGGGCTGATCTCTAGTTTCCAGCTGTAATAACTGTGCTGACTCTCGATCGTTCCTCATGTGATAACTTTTCACTTCTAAACTAGCTGGAACTAACTGGTACATCTCTATTTCCTAGTGTCAGGTGGGTGGTGTGAGTGGTCGGAGTGGACTCCCTGCTCCAGAACCTGTGGGGCAGAGTCGGTGTCCCGCTACAGGAGCTGCAGCTGTCCTGAGCCTAAAGCTGGGGGAGACCCCTGTCCTGGAGAACAGGAAACGCACAATGGGATCGGAGCGCAATTACAGAGACGGCCCTGCCCCGTCGTCACGTTCTGCCCAAGTAAGATCCTGACCAAAACAGAGTGGAGACGGACGTTTTAAAAAGCTGTTAGTACGAAAATAGTTTTGCTACAAAAGTTAGCTTTCTGATCAGGTGATTCAGTAGAAACGGTCTGCCACTCTTGAGAGGATAAAACGGATAAAACAAGAAGGTTAGAACTGTGACTTTAAAAAATAATATGTATTTCTGCATTATAATTTTGGACATACAGTGTTTCTTACACAGGCTCCAAAGAGACATGGGAATATTGTTTTTTTTCCTCTTGCATTACTTCACAAAACATTTGCGTTCCCTTGCAAAACTTTTGGGTTACCTCGCAATAAGCAAATATTGCTTACTGCAATCATAGAGATGGAACTGCACAAGAAAATGCCCCTTTATTAACCATTCAAATTACCATCACAGAAAAGACACAATCAAAACTGTTAGATATGACTTTAGTACACTGCAAAAATAACTCAGAAATAGTCCAAATAGTTTGGAGGAATTTTCTCTCTCTTGCAAAAAACTTGTTTACATCTTAGAAATGATGGAAAGAGAAGGAAAGTCTATATTTGACCTGTTTTGGTTTTGCATCTTGCACAAAGGTTCGTGGTGCATTTCTATTAAAAAAAAAACATATAAAACTTCAGATATCTCACAAACCAGATATTAGCATACATGGAAAAACCTTAGGAAAACCTTCTACTATAGCGGAAAGTATGATTTCCACCGCAAGAAAGACTTTCAGTTTTATTCCCGGTCAGCTGGGCTGCATTGCTAACACTTAATTTTGATTCCACTGTGTATTTTTTCACTTTGAGTCCTCTCTGACAGATTTGCTGATAGGATCATTCATGTCAGTTATTTATTCACTCAGATGCATGTCTTACAGTTTGTTTTTTTTTGTTTGTGTGTGTGTGTTCCACTGATAGTTCACGGTTCCTGGAGTTCCTGGTCTGCCTGGTCAGAGTGCGATGAGTGTGCCGGCTCGTCCATTCGTACCAGACAGTGTAACAGTCCCCCCGCCAGGTTTGGTGGCCTCCCCTGTCTGGGCGAGAGCCGACAAAGCCGCAGATGTCACGACAACGCCACTGTCTGCTCAGGTCGGCCCGCTGAGAGCTTTCAGTCTGACTGTATCTGTGTTTAAACACAGAGATGCCCACCGAGTCTGAGAAGTTGCCACTACACACTCCGTAGCGCCTTCTCCCACCATCTTTGTTAAAAGTTAGATTCATTTGTGTTTCTCAGACTGCGGTGGTGGTCAGGAGGAATGGCCGTGTGGGAAGCCTTGCGCTCGATCCTGTTCAGATCTCCACAGCGACACGGACTGCTTGGACTCCCCCCGGTGCATCCGGACCTGTGGTTGTCCGGGCGACATGCTGCTGCAGGACGAAGTGTGCGTGGCCAGACAGGAGTGCCGCTGCAAATACCACAACAACTCAGCTACCGGTTCGACACGTCTTCCGTTTACGTGGAAATCGCTTGAAAGAATCAAAAACAGAGATCTGTTGTTCATGTCTGAAACATAAAACTCTGTAATTCTCTGCCAAGATGGTTTGGATTCCAGGAACGTGTCATGGGTGTGGCCTGGTGGATATGACTGGCAGTTTGCAAATCCAGGAGATATCATCATCAGTGACTGCAAGAACTGGTAAAGCTCTCTCTCCAATGATGACAATCAGTTCAGGACTTTGAACGGTTCAATATTGATTCCTCATCTTTTTATGCTTCTTTATTCCTCAGCTCGTGTGAGGGTGGTGTTTTGCAGTGCCAGTCTGTCCCCGGTTGCCATGTGGACGGGGGCTGGGGCCAATGGGGAGCCTGGACCGAGTGCTCTCTTCCTTGTGGCGGAGGCGTGACGTTCAGGAGGCGTCTGTGCGAGAACCCGACCCCTCAGGCCGGCGGCAGAGGCTGCCTGGGTGCAGCGGAGCAGAAGAAGGACTGCAACATGCAAATATGCACAGGTAGTCGTCTAATACAAGCTGGCATTTCAAAATTTATTCTACCTTCAGTTTAACTACAAAGTTTACACAGAATATTTAGAGTTTAGTTTTTTTTTTTTGTTAATTCATCCTGTGAATTCTGGTCTGTTTTGTGTGTCCAGACTCGGTGGGCCCTTGGCTGCTCTGGTCTCAGTGGTCTTCTTGCACGGTGAGCTGCGGCGGAGGGCAGCAGTCCCGTTCTCGTACCTGCACCTCTCCACCTTGCCATGGCATCAGTCGCCAAAGCAAAATGTGCAACACACAAGTCTGCCTCGGTGGGTCTGAGTTTCTGAACCTTATGTGTGATTTCCGACATGACATTCTGTCAATTTTCAATGTCTGCGGGAATGAAGTTACATGGGGAACAGCACGGATTGTCGTGTGACGTTCCTCAAGATCCTATTTTGGGCTCCACTCTATGCTGATGTTCTGCAATCGTATTTTTGTTTTGGGGCTTTTGCATTCCTTATTCTGTCCACCTTGACTGGGAGACAGAAATTATTTATTTGCTTCTGAAAACATTACTCGTGTTATAAGTGAAACCCGGGTATCAAAGATTGGTCTATTCAGTTAAACTTGTGAAATGTGGTGTGTTGCTTTGACAGCTCCCTGTTCCTGGAGCATCATTCCATAAAGCTGATCAAGCTGATTCTGATCTAACTTTTTGATCCTGAAAGTGATTTTTCTTGTTTTACCTGTGAAAACCTTTTTCTCCTTCTTCCAGTGCTCCTAGTACTAACTGCAGAAACATACCACTCAGTCAGAAACAACCAATCAGAGAAAGGAGGAAGGTTTAAGTGCTGTCAATCACTCTTGTGTGTGTGCTGCTCACATCATCCCACTTGCTCTGTACGACACTACAGCTGGTTGACCAACGTAGCCCACCATGAATGTTAAGGCTACTTAGCAAAGCCCTGTAACGGTAAATTGTTTTTCTGCCATTAGCACATTTAGCATTGCATTCACGAGGGTGATTACCAGCGCTAAGACCCTCCTCCTGGCTCTGATTGGTTGATTTCTGTCGTACCTGAGAAAAAGTGGAGGACTTGATCTTTTCACAGATTATGTCTCATAATATTGTAGCAGCACACTGTTACGATATGGTGACAGTTTTAACAAATACGGAAAAAAATGATTTTTTGTCAGTTATACACTGCAGCTTTAAAAAAATATATTCACTCAGAGGTTTTTACACATTTTATCATGCTGTGTTCCTCCTCGTTTGTGCAGTACTTTGTCGTTCTTTGAAAAAAGGTGCCACACAAATAACCTCTATAAAGTGACTTGTGTGTGTTTTTTGCATGCCGCTGTGAAGATGTGGGCTGCCCCACCGGTAAGCTGTACAGGGAGTGTGAGCGTGGGGAGGGCTGTCCCTTCAGCTGCGCTCAGGTCAGTGGCAGAGAGGGCTGCTACTCTGACAGCTGTGAGGAAGGCTGCCACTGCCCCCCGCACACCTACCAGCACCGTGGAACGTGTACACCGGTGGGTCCTGAGCAACTTCAGGCTGGGCAGCTGAGGACAGGTTGAGACGGAACAAACTGACCCCATGTGGCCTGTGTGTTTCAGGAGTGTCCGTGTCTGGTGGATGGAGAGTTCCTGGGCCGCCTGCAGAGCGTGTCTGTCACACCCGTATCAACTCTGCTCTCCAACAACGTCTCAGAAGGGATGGAGCTCCTGTCTGGAGATGCACTCACACATGACTGCAGCACCTGGTGAGTCCAACGTGTTTAAGTCAGCTTGATCTGCTGAACAGCTCTACGATTTACCCTGAGATCGGATTCTGTTTCCTGTAGCGGCTGTGAGCATGGCAGGTGGAACTGTTCCCTGGAGCTCTGCCCCATCGACGGCGGGTTGTCACCCTGGGGCTCCTGGAGCCCCTGCTCGCTCTCCTGTGGAGGTCTGGGAGTGAAGACTCGCTCCAGAACCTGCACAGAGCCGGCGCCGGCCCACGGTGGGGGAGACTGTCAGGGGCCCCGTCAGGAGACCACCTACTGCCAGGCCCCTGACTGTCCAGGTGCGGGTTAACCTGACAGAAAGTTTGTTGATGAAATGATTTGTTCTATGGTTACAAGACTTAATAGTTTTTTTTGTATTTTCAGCTACTGTTGTTCCAACAGTGGAACCAACTATTCCAGGTAGCATCTTTGCTCTAATTTAAGCATTTATAATCATCTTCTTCTTCATTTTACTGTACATGCTGGTCGATTTCTCTAGAGATGGTCTGATCTTATTGTTGTAGTTTATACTCATTCTCTGTTTTGACCTATACCAACTGCAATTTCAGCTAATTCTAGTTTCGCTTTAAGAGCTATAAAACTAGAAGACGAAATGACATTTAAAAAATGTTCAGCTTACCTACTGTGAATGTTTATGTTAGCGCAGAAAAAACACCATGTAAATAAAAATCCCTGTTGAGTTTAGCCTCTTATGGCAACGATTAGCACTGTTAGCATAGCTAGCATTACTCAAACTCTCTCCTTACTTTAAAGTGTAACTAACCCTCCCTGACATAACCATGTGTCTGAGTGAGAGGGTTTTATGCCCAAACACAATATTATGTGATGTAAATCGATGTAAACAACAGGAGAACTGAACCGCAGTAGCCACCTAGCAAGCTAAGAAGGTTAGCGCAGAGATGGTTTTAGGCCATTATTGCAGAACTAGGTAAGGTAATTTTATTTATATAGCACATTTTCAGCAAAAAGGCAGTTCAAGGTGCTTCACACTACTTAATACAGTTAAACAAACAAAGCAACAAACCAAAAGAAAGACAAAAAAAAGTAAAAGTATAGAAGTAACTTACGTTTTAGTAAAGTGGTAGCACTTTATTGTTGTCGTGTTCAGTGATAGAGGTCAGACTTTCCGACTGGCCGGTTAACAGTCAGGAACACCACTTGATCTCAAGACCCAAAGTTGCTTCACCGCCTTTCTTACCATCTCCTTCAGAGGAGGACTCCGGCTTCTCTTCGTGGTCGCTGTGGAGCTCCTGCACCAAAACCTGCACCGACGTTCAGAGCCCTGCTGTAAAGTCTCGTCGTCGACTGTGTGCCAAACCTCCCTGCTCTGGAAGCGCTCACCAGGAGAAGGCGTGCAACCTGCCCCAGTGTCCAGGTCTGACTGTCACACATCACAGTTCCCTCTCCGGGCCAATTCTGGCAGGTTTCTCTCAGAACAAACCCTACCTTCTATTTTTTCATGTATTGTGATTTTTAAATGTAGCAATAATTAAGAAACAGCGGGTGTGGTTAGTTCCATAGAAAACCATCCTGTGTGGTAAAACTCTTACGTAGGCTCTTTTCACTCTGTCTGAACCACAAACTTTAATATATCTTTGGGAGTTTTTATGCTGCAGACCAACAGGGTAGTTCATATTTGTGATCTGTCTGGCAGAAGACTGACTCTGCTCATCATCCGCAGTGAAACATGCGTTTCTTCAGCTGGTCAGAGTTTATGATGACCTTGGAGTTGACCTCCCAAAAGAAAATCCAAAAAAATCCTTTGACATGTAAGGTTGTAATGTGACAAGATGAGAACAAATGTAAACTACATTTGGCATTGAACCAGGAAAGACGCTATATAACCTCCAGTAAGGGTGCACCCAGATTTTGTGTGATCGGCCAATACTTACATGTGAAGTTGATCTTATCAAACTGACAAAACTGTTATAAAATTTTAAAAATCATCATGGGCCAAAATTGGAATTGCCAGGTCAGGTTTTTTAAGAGATCATCGATCAGCAATTGGCCAAACTGAAATCGGTTCTCCAGTAGTCTGTAGTATACTCCAGTGGTCTTAATTTTTTCTCAGTCATCATAATCTGTATATACAAGCGCTAGAAAGAGCATCGATTAATCATCAGACAATGGGAATGAGCTGCAAAGATTTGTAACGTTTGCATTGCACTCTGTTCTAAACTGCAGGTGAGGTGTGTGTAGGAGCCACCTGCCCTCCAAGGAACTGCTCCTGGATAGAGTGGGGGCCGTGGGGGTCCTGCTCTCGGTCCTGTGGGGTGGGTCACCAGCAGAGGATCCGAACCTTCCTCCAGCCTGCCGGTAATGGTTCCTGGTGTGAGGACATTGTTGGAGGGAATCTGGAGCATCGCTTCTGTAACATCCGGCCCTGCAGAGGTCAGTGCTGCGCCTCGCCCAACCGATGCGCTTGACAGTGAAGTTTGAGCCAACACGTGGTGTCGCTGTGAAACAGTGGATGGAGGCTGGTCCAGGTGGAGTCCCTGGTCCCGCTGCGACCAGCGCTGCGGCGGCGGCCGCTCCATCCGCACCCGCTCCTGCTCCAGCCCCCCGCCCAAGAACGGGGGCAGGAAGTGCGTGGGGGAGAAGAACCAGGTCAAGCCGTGCAACACCAAACCTTGTGGTGAGGCTGAGTGGAACACGCTATGTGTAGATCACTGTGACCTTTCCATGTCCTCCTCCTGCACACGAACAAAGCCTCATTAAGTCAGCATATGGCCATGTTGGAAAAGTCAGCATTCTTGGGGAGGCATGAGATGCAGAAACAGAGCCGGCAGCATCCCCAGGACATTCATGACCTTCTGTGTGTGTCTGCCGTCAGATGATGGAGGCTGTCCGACGGGCCAGGAGTTTGTGTCGTGTGCCAACCAGTGTCCTCAGCGCTGCTCAGATCTCCAGCAGGGCATCGAGTGCCAGGGCAGCGCCGAATGTCAGCCCGGCTGTCGCTGCCCTCAAGGTCCTGAACCGGTTCCACGCTTAGACACGCCGCGTGTCTTTGTTTGTGTTTGTTTGGAATCATAGGTGATTTTTCCTCGAGGTTTTGGACAGGCATGAATTATTCTTGCTGTTGTTCACATGGATCAGATTTAAACACGTCTTTAAAGGTTCACATGACGACTCGTAAAAGTAGATGAAAGCTGGTTTATTAAAATATTTTGTGGTATATTTTATGGCTTCTTTGATTCACATAGATTTTTTTGTTTCATAAAATGTCAAAGCTCTGTCCAAAGTCTGTTCTGGAAGATGAATCATTTATCTTCCCCAGGGATTTTTTTAAAATGACCAATATTAGGAAGCAAATACTTTTTAAAATCTAATCAAACCTAATATTTCATGTTATCCAGGATTATACTTAGCTATTATAAAGTATTATGGTCTATTTACTAATGTTTCAAACAGCTGTGATGCAGATCAGAATATCCAGCGTGTTGAAACGCCTTGAAACCTGCTGAGTTTCAGAACAGGTTTTGCTGTGTGTGTGTGTGTTCAGGTCGGTTGCAGCAGGACGGTGTGTGTGTGGAGCTGTGGCAGTGCGACTGCGTGGACTCGCTGGGCGACGTGTGGGCGGCCGGCAGCTGGCACCAGGTGGACTGCAACAACTGCAGCTGCTCTGACGGCCGGCTGCTCTGCACCAATCACAGCTGCCTGCCCGCCTGCGCGTGGAGCTCGTGGTCCAGCTGGGCAGCTTGCAGCACTTCCTGTGGGCGGGGCCAGAGAACCAGATACAGGTGAGGCAGTGGACACTCTGAGTTTGATTTACTTTGCAAGACTGCAAAGTAAATCAAATCACTTTAGTCTTTGACTGAACAGTGTTGGGCCTGTAGGGATACAGAACCTTGTTAAGGATTCATCCTTTAGGGGCTCACTTTCAGAATAAACTCTTCCCGCAATGACGGATTAGTCTGTTGACTGGAAGTGGAAATAGCCTTCTGTTATGATTTGTAGTATAAGTTCAATGCAACGTGTCATTGAGCTTATGACACTTTGTATTGTAGTTACTTATTACCGTTTTTCTGTTAGGCAGAGAAGCAAGAAAGTTTCTTTGCTGAGTCTATGTCGTACGTTGTGTCAGATCACGGGTCCCAGAGACCGAAGGAGCAGACTGCAACTTTGAGGAGGTTCAGCACAAACCGTGCAACCCTGGACCCTGCCCCCCTCTCTGCCTTCACGGTGAACAGGAACTCAGAGTGGGAGACACCTGGCTGCAGGGAGAGTGTCAGCAATGGTGAGATGGAAGAGGAGGAGAGTTCGGAGCTGTGATCAGCAGAAGGGCGTTTCTGCTCAGGCATCAACATTGTTTCACATTTTTCCATGCTCTGTTTTCCTTCTCAGCATTTGTACCCCAGAGGGAATCTACTGCCAAGACATCGACTGCAGAGGTAGACAGTAGATTCACTCTAATGATGACATAACGGTAGGGGAACGGTGTAAAATAACGCTAAGTTGTAACCTGGTTAGTCTGTCATTGAATTGCATTCATGCTGCACTGTGACCAGTTAAGGTTTTACAAATACAATACTGTACTTTTCAGGCTTTGCTCTAACTGTGGCGACTCTAATGCCAGAAAAAGTAAAGAAAATCCAAACTTTGTGAGCTAATAGAACCAGATTTTCATAAATCGTAAACTAATAGGCCCAGTGTGGTCGGGTAGAACTGACTAAATCGGTTTTGATCGATGCAGTCGCATGGCGGAAATCACATTATTTTGTTCTCAGCTGCTTGTCGTCCACCTCGTCTTGTCTTAACCCTCCTGGTGAACTTTTCACCTCTTTCTGCTTGTGAAACTATTGTGATTGGTCAGAATTTTGTGAGTGTGTGTCTATAAGGAAAAGCTCTCAGACAGCAATGTTTTCTATCCATCTGCTGCAAACTTGTGAAGTGGTAAAAGTTGTTCATGATCCATGTGTTTATTATTCTGTTGTAAATCCCACACATGACAAGATGGTGATCAATGACCTGTCCTGGTAGGATACGTTTCTGTTGTGTTTTCTGTGTTGTTCGGTAAAACTCCGTTTTGTGGTAAACGGTGCGTGTTTCATTAAAAGTAGAAAAATCTCATGTTGCAACATGGACGCCTAAAGGCAGACAAGTATGACACATGTCCACTTTTATTTTGTTGTACTTTTTCAAAGTTAGTGGGTGTGGCTTATATTTAGGTGCGCTCAACAGTTAAAATAGCCAAGCAACAGAAAACATGTTTCAGGTACAATAGGAGGAGTTTGTGGAGTTTGAAGAAGAGGAGTTTTGTTTACATCAAAGCAACTTAAGTCAGCTTTTTTCCTCCATTTCTTGCATTTTCCTTTCCCTATACCTACGATTCTCTACAATAGTTCTTTTTTTTAAGTGAGTGTGACGCCTCCAGATGGAATTGGAGGGAATCTCATCTTCCACGTCTAAAACCTCAGGAAATGGTAGCAGCCCGGATGCTTTGTGTTTGCAGTTGACGGTGCCTGGACGCCCTGGTCAGTGTGGTCTGACTGCTCAGCGACCTGCAGCCAGGGGACGCGGGTCCGAACCCGAGCCTGCATCAACCCCCCGCCACGAAACAACGGCTCACACTGCAGCGGAGCGGCCAAAGAAACTCAGCACTGTCAAACGCCTCTGTGTCTGGGTTGGTATACACCGGAGGGGGGGGCGGAGTAGGGGAGGCGTCGAACTCATCTTCATTTTGGGCCATATGTAGATCATAAAGTCCTATGTGGCAGAATGTGTAGATAAAACTCCCTATAATGAAATTATTAAAATACGGCTTTCTGTGGATTCAGTTTTCAATTCTTAGTAAATGATATTTAGCATCTTTTCACATTTAAGTCATTTGGTCTTGTACAAATAATCACTGATTTGATTTGATTGATAAAATAATACTTAAGCAGACAACAGTTATCTTGAACTTGTGTTCATGTGGCTTCCTGAAGTTTAGAGGGCCACCATAAATGGATATGGCGGGCTGGTCCTGGCCCGCGGGCCTCGAGTTTGACACCATCCTGAACCTCTGAGTCTTTGTGAGCAGCTTACTGCAACACACCCTGACACCATACTGAACCTCTCTACCTGCTGCTGCATCCTGTTTGGATAACTTCAAATATCAGTTCCCCCCGCCCCCTATTTTATCTCTTTGATTTTTTTATTCCCTTCCAGATGACCTTTGCCCATGGTCACCATGGTCACCGTGCTCCCGGAGCTGCGGCGCTGGGTCGGTGTCTCGACGCAGGGCGTGTGAGTGTGAGGAGGGGGAAGGGGACGTGGCGTGCCCCCCTGAGGCCGAGGCGGTGAGGAACAGAGAGGAGACCCAGCTGTGTTACCACCGACCGTGTCCCGGTACAGAGCCAGAAAAACCCACGATAAGAAAGTATTGCGATGTCATTAAGCCGCAAAGGAATATTAATTAGCATTATTTTTCAAATATTACAAACGCTATTTAGCTTTTGCTTTGTAATTTGTTATTTTTTTTGCCACGTTACGTGACACTGAGGAAAACCACAGGCAGACATAAATGTGTGTAGAAGAACTCCTGAACTGTTTTGTTTTCCAGAATGTCCCATGTCCGCGTGGAGCGTTTGGTCTCGCTGCTCGTGCGAGTCTCAGAGGCAGCAGCGATATCGCGTAGCGCTCACCTCGGCCACCGGGGGGCAGCAGTGCACTCCTGTAGAAACCCAGAGCCAGGCGTGCAGCCTCAGTCAGTGTGACGGTGAGTTACGTTTTCTGGAGGTTCTCCTGCTTACTGAGCTCTTCCCTTTCAGCTTCTTCCCCGCTGTGTCTGATTGAGTGATTCTGTTTGTGTGGCGCATTCTGTGCAGTGAAGTTTGTGCACGACAATAAAAGAAACCAAAGACTCATATGAACGGTTATGTCTCCCTGTTTGCAGGCTGCGAAGCCCCGTTTGTTTACTCGGCATGCGGAGCGCCTTGTGAGAAGCAGTGTGCTCTGATGGGCAGAGAAGATCTTTGTCTGGGGGTCAGGGAGTGCACACCTGGCTGCTACTGCCCTCAGGTCAACTTCTACTCTCTAATCTGATTTAATTCCATTTGATATTGTTGTATGAATATAATATTGTATAAAGAAAAAAATATATGAAACTGCTTAAAAAATTCAGTGCTGAACTAATTTGACATCTATGATTGGAGTTGAAGGACACAAATTTACAACAAAGGTCATTGTAGATGGAGGGGCAAAAATAGGAGTAAATTCCTGCCAAAAAACTCAGATATTTTGAGATTGATTTGTGAAGTTTTCAAGAGAAAAACGAGGACGTTTTTGAGTTTGAAAAGTCAAAAATTTGCTATAGAAAATTTTTAGAAATTTGGAAATACCAAAAGTGTTTTAGAAAAAAAAAATAGGCTTTTGACATTTTAGAAAACTTACAAAAATAAAAATGACCCATTTGGAATTGTAGTTTTACCCTTTTTTGTATGAAGCCGCCTGAAGCAAAACAAATGGATCACGGAGTCACGTTGTCTTTTTCCTCCCAGGGCCTGCTGCAGCAGAACGGCAGCTGTGTTCCTCTGCAGCAGTGTGGCTGCGTGTACCTGCGGCCCCAGGCTTCTGAGGAACCTGCCACACCCACCATCGTCCCTCAGGGGGCCACGGTCACTATAGACTGCAGCACCTGGTCAGAACCACATTTTGTTTGGCATTATTTGTTTTGCACAAAGACTAGAAGACTGAAGCAACCTGAAATGGTTTCTAATATTCCTGCTGCAGCTGAGTGATTTCATTCATTAACTAAAACTAAAGAAATAACAAAAACTGAAAACATTTTTTCATTTACTGAACTAAATAAAAATTGTAATTAACCAGGAAAATTATAACTAGCTGAAACCATACTGTGTGTTTTATAAAATTAACTAAAACATACTGAAATTATATATATAATACTTTTTTTGTTTTTATGTTTCTGGATTTATTTACTTGCTGTTTGAATGTTTTAACTCTTTTTTGTGAAATCGGTTTATGTTTCCCACACACATGCAGTTTACTTACACTGACGGTACTTACATGAATGTGCATAATGGCGGCAGCAGAAGTTAGGAGGAAACACCAGACTCTTGGCTAATGAGCAATAATTGAATAGATTTTTTTAATTACCCAATCAGTGTATGCATAATAACAATACAATACTGTGAACTTTTTTAATTTTGCACAAACATTTTTTTAACAAAGTACAAAAAAAACTAAAACTGCTACTAAAACTAATAAAAAATAAAGTAAAACTGAACAATATTTAGCTAAAACTGGCCATAAAAACAAACAAACAAAAAAAAAAAACAGGAGCAAGTTGTTCCAAATCTCGTATTTGAACACTTGCTAAAAAACAAAAGTAGAATAAAAAGATAGATTAGCTTAATCCGGATATTTTCTAGCTGTTTTGTCGCAAACCTTTTAACCATAATCTCCTCCTTAGACGCTGATAACATGAAGCTGGATGGGACTTTGATATGTAAACGCTGTGGCAGAGTTAAACGAATTGGACAAAAAGTCACAACGAAATAATGAAAAATCCAAAACTATCATCACCCTGCAGTTCCTACTAAATCAGTTCACCTTTTATTATCTTGCCGTCATGTATTTTTTCCCTCTCTTCCAGTCTGTGTCATGATGGGACTTTACATTGTGACATGAGAGAGTGTGAAGGTAAGGAAAGCGAATATCTGAATGATCCCTCCCCCATCAACCCGGTGCTCCGTCCGGATCGTTCCTCTTCCAGTGATCCTCAGTGAGTGGTCCCAGTGGACCCCCTGCTCTCCCTGCGCGCCCCTGGCCTCCCAGCAGCTTGCTCCGTCCCTGGAGGCACTCGTCAACGGCACCAACCTGGCCTCCGTCCAGAGGCGTTTCCGGGCCTGCCTGGACATCGATTCGGGTCTCCCTGTCAAGAGAGAGGAGGAGAGCCGATGTCCGGGGCCGCTGGTGGAGGAGAGGCTCTGTCCAGATGCCGCCGTCTGCAGAGGTGATGCTGTTCATTCAGGAGAACGTCACACATCGTAGCTGCATGTTCTTGTTTTGTTTTACTCCACAGTGATGGAATGTTTGGTTTTGCTGACACTGAGCTCACTTCTAAAGCAGCAGACTCAGGAAACCTGTCAGAGTCCGACAAGAGAACATCCCAGAAAAAAAACCTATTTCATCCAGTCGGTGTGGCGATGAAACCCACCTGGTGTGTTGCTTTCATAAGAAAACATAAAGCCGGGTTACTGTCGGTCACCTCTGTTAGGAACACACACCGTACGATGAAACACACAGCTTCTGCTTCAGTTATTCACAAGGTTGTGTTGGTCACTGAAACACACAGATGTTTGTGATTCAGTGTGATAAAGGTTAACAAAGTTTGGCGTGTGAATATTTCAACAAAGCTCAAAGTCAACTTCCCTTTGATTTACACAAACAAGTTTTATGTCTGAGTTATTAGAATGAAATTATTTAAAATCACCCGTCTTGTTGAAATATTTAAAATGACTCAGCGTTGACCAGTGGCTTTCTTTACTCCGGAGGCATCTAATAAACAAAAAAAACACATGACCTGTATATAAATGTGTTCTCTGAGTGTCTGAGCCGGTCAATAAAACGAAGACGTGTTGCTGCAGCAGAGGACGAGCGTTCCATCACTTCCACCCACTGCAGTTTTTGTGATTATTACTGAGGGGTGTGATGAGACTCCCAGCAGAGTTCATGGTGGTTGTGCCGTTCCAGATCTGTGCCACTGGAGCGTGTGGAGTGTTTGGACAGCGTGCGCACAACCGTGCAGCGGCGGAGCCAGGCAGCGCTACAGGCGACCCCTGGCCTCCCCGGTGGGGCCCCGGTGCAGGAGCCAGCAGACGCAGAGCCAGAGCTGCAACACTGGACTCTGTCCAGGTACAGCCACTTTATTCCTTCTGTTCCCAAACAAACTGAAAATGTTCTCTAAAGACTCCATAAAAGGTCCAAAAATAAAAAAGATCGAGCCAGACTTCCCAGTGACTGCCAGCTTAGACACTAATGCTTGTGACTGGTTGTATTTCAGGAGAATTGTTAACATATTATTCATTATATTCTTCATATTTATATGACAACTTGCCAAACTGAAGTGATGACCAACTACAAAGGCAAAAGCAGAACATTAAAAGGAGTTTTGATCAACAGAACGGAAAAAAATGTTGAGCAAATATTCAGTCACTTGAAATGAATACATTACAATGAAGTGCGAAAAATATGAGAAATATTTGGTTGGACTGTTTGAAAGTTTCTTTCATTTCAGCAAAATAAAGTAGAAGAAAATTAAGAAAATTACATGAACATTGTTTTTTTTATGTCTGTATTATTGTCAGTTATTCGTCTAGTTGCGTTGTGAAGTCAGGTGATCAAAACTTATTTTAAGTTTAGCTTTCTTTTAATCGCAGCTAATTGGTCAGGTTGAAAGGTGTAAATCTGAAACTGAAACTTGAAACTGTGAATCTGTCACATGCGTTTTAAGTGAAACAACAATCAAATACATAGATGTTTATGAACAAGAATTGAGTGCACAAGCTTGAATTTATTGTGGATTTTCTTTAATCCACAAACATTGCTAATGGGTACCTGTTATTTAGCAAGCTACACAGAAAAAGGACACTTTGGTAGCCATTGGCAGAAATTGATGTGTTCATTTCATTTGATTGCTTTCTTGGCTTGAGCTCTTAAAGGTCTGGTCTTGTTGTTGATTATGGTCTTGCATAGTTTTAAACTTTCAATAATGCCGAAGTCGGAGCAATTTGAGAAATGTAATGTTAGCCCATAACTCACCCATTCCAAAATCAGCTCGGATGTGCCTGTCTGTTTTGGCACATCCAGCAGTGTCCCAGTTCCAAACATGCGGCCCAAACTGGGAACCTCAGAGGAGAAGACATTGGTTAGGATGACCAGGAGTTACTAAGGACGCGGTCATGCACTGAAAACTCCTCAAGTGCCAGTGGCCCTGTCCAAAGGGAAGCCATTTTAACAATGACATGGATTAAAGATTTTGCCAACCAAAATCAACACCATCTGCAATAGGATAATGATTATGTGTGTTATGGGTAATTTTAACTCTGGGTAAGTGAAAATAAATTTCAACTTGTGCATCCCTCGGTTAAAAAAATGACAACTCAACTGCAAGATTAGAAACTCTAAATGAATATGTTAACAGCTGGGATTGGTGCAGTTAGGAGGAAAAGTGAAACATAAATCAAAGTTTACCAGGATGAATATGAGCATCTGCGCTTCAGCAAATCCTTTAAATCTGTAGTTCCTCCAATCAAGTTTCTGTTGCATGAAGAAAACTTTTACAAGCAGCACCAACATCACTACTGTTCTTAATGTGATAGAACATTTTAATTCAGTTTTTAACAAGCAGCAATAACTTTAATCAGTTGTAACAAAATTAAAACAAGACTGGGACATTTTCTGCCTCTGCATCTCATTTAGTAACAAAGAATAATTAAGTTATTCACTATTTTTCATCTTTAAAATATTACAGAGTAAACATTTCTCTCCTTTGACTTTAAAGTTCAGTTTTAGTCTCTTTAAAAAACAAAACAAAAAGAACAAAAAAATCTGATTAAGTGCTGAATTACATATATTTGCTTTCTAGAAGAAATTGTGACAATCTTGCAGTTGTCATGGATAGCATCATTAAAGGCACAGAGCCCAACATGGCCTGTAACAAAATGACAGCAGTTTAGTCATAAATGAAATAACAGAGCAGAGTCACCATGTGACACATTAGCTCACAGCATAATAAGCCTTGTGGCTTCATAGTTCATTACACAATATGTGCAGTCTTTGTAACTCATGGCTTCAGCTTATTGGGATCTAATGTTTATAATGGAAGTGTTTCAGTTTGTTTTTCCCATTTTGAAACAGTTTTCACATTTTTGCTTATATAAATGCCTAGAAGCAGCTTCTACTACTCAAACAGCAGCATAAAATTACAGAACAACACTGGATAGCAGCATATAATTTTGAATATACTTGCTAGATATACGTTTGCACTATGCAAAGCCTTTTTTGATTGAACTATACTTTTGATAATGGTGATCAAAGTTAAAATGTCTTTTGCTGGTTACTGGCATTGAAGAAATAAATCATGTCTTGTCGGGAATTACAATTAGCTGAAAAGCTGATAGAGAACCTGAGAGATTCTTCATCCTACACACCAGCCTCTGTCAGTAGCTTAGCTGTCTGCTTTGAAGTAATATTCAGGGTAATGGATGGTGGCTCCAGATGATTTCCACTACTCCTAATTAGCATTTCTGCACTGTGCACGCTTAAGTTTAAACCATGCAAAAAGATAAATACTACCACATAAAGTAATACCAGTTGCTTTTTGGTTTGTCCAACATTGGAGCAGCATGAAGAACAGCACTTTTAGCCAACAGGCAGAACATTTGGTGGGTTTTGTTCGTCACTTTGGAGTTAGCAAACTGAGGTCTGGTGGTAAACAGTTTCTGTCAGACTGTGAAGCGGCTGTTAGCTTCGGCTCAACTCTTCTCCAGCAGGGACAGTCCTCGTTACTTTAATTTTTACCAGAAGCCACAACCGAGAGGCTTAATCAGAGATGTGCTGATCAAAAGGGAAAACGGAATTAAATCATGAGATGGTTTCTTTACATATTGTAGGACGTGAGCAGCTTACAAATCAAGTCTGGATTTAATTTGGTTTATGTAGTAGTGGAAGTAATCTGGATAATTGAAACTATCTCAGAGATTGTGATGTCTCTTTAAAAACTTTAATACAAGGAAGTACAAGAGAAGCATTCGGAGTATCTTCTGCTGCACCTGCTGAATCAGAGGACATCACACCATGAGTGACAGCTGATGCTTTAAAACAGGGATTTACTATTTCAAAACTGAGACAAAAGTTTACATTTTGACCTTTTTAAGTTGTCTATCATTTAACAGTAGTAATCACTATGATCAACACAACTAGCACTTCAAAACCAACAGTCTCTCTGTGTGTTGTTTTAGAGTTGTACATGTTCAGTCCTGAAGGTCAGCCATCCTGCAACTTTTAGATGTGTTCATTTTCCAACACAGCAGATTGAATTGAACGGCCCTCAGAGCTGAACAACCTGCTGATGAGGGGATTCGGCCTTTTGATTGGGAAACGGAACATGCAGGATTCTTGGCCGTGAGGACTGACTTTGGAGACCACTGGATCTGGACAACAGTTTCCTCCAACATTTCTGAACCCAGTGTGTTCCGTAACAGAATGTGGAATGATCATAAGTCCAGGGATTAAACAGAGTCATTTTGATCTACTTAAACAAGTAAAACTGGGATCTTCTGGCAGAAGAAAGTACATTTTTTGACTGCAAATACTTGTCCTTGTAAGACTAATATGTTTTATCTACTTTACTTTCTGGAATGGTAAGAGAACCTTGTTCCTATGGATGATCAGTGTCTCTGGATGTATTGTTCTAAAACATAACATCCTCGCCTGTATCTCAGGTGAACGCTGTGAGGACAGGCAGCGGATCTACCATGAGAGCTGTGCTAACCGGTGTCCTCGCAGCTGTGCAGACTTGTGGGAGCATGTGCAGTGTCTGCAAGGAAGCTGCCACTCAGGTGAACATCAAAGCTAACTTTACCTTAATAACAGGCTACAATAACATGCTTCATTGTCTTTTGATTCTTTCTTTCATGTTCAATCTTTTCCGTATCGTCAGGCTGTCGATGTCCTGATGGCCAGTTGCTGCAGGACGGCCGCTGTGTCCCGGTGAGCCAGTGTCGCTGTGGAATCCCATCAGGCAATGGGACAGCAGAGCTCAGCCCTGAAGAGGAGCTCGTTATTGAATGTAACACTTGGTGAGAACAGCTCTCTATAATGAGTATTCTTGATCTTGAAAGGACAAATCTGTAACAACGAGATGACTACAGAACCAAATTCATTTGAAGAACCTAGATTTGTACCTTGTGTTTGTATATTTTCTGTGTAAGAAAACATCCTCAGCCTCTCCCGTCCCTCTCTCTGGGCAGTGTGTGTGAGAACGGCACTCTGGTGTGCACCATGATTCCCTGTCCAGTTTATGAACCTTGGAGCCCGTGGAGCTCCTGCTCGGTGTCCTGTGGACCCGGACAAAGAACCAGGACACGGAGCTGCCAGGACACACTGGGCGGTCCCCCCTGTGCTGCCACCACCCAGTCTGAGAGCTGCGATCTGCCATCCTGTCCAGGTCTGCAGCAGTCTCAAGCTCTCATGATACACCACTTCCATTCCCTTTGGAGTCAAAGGCTTATCGATCCAACTCCTTCATTCCCTCAGAGGGTTGTTTGTTAAGTGAGTGGTCATCCTGGAGCGAATGCAGCAGCACGTGTGGCGGAGGGGTGTCAACGCGGAACAAGACGATCCTTCAAGAAGCAGAGCCCGGTGGGGCAGCGTGTGATGGACCACTCAAACAGCAGACCGTCTGTAACACCAACAGCTGCTTACCTGGTAAAACACACACACACCCAGACGCAGAGATGCAGAAAGTGATTGTCTATGAACGGCTTTGCAAAGGTTTTCATACCTGTGGAACTTTTTAAATTCTGGTTACTCAAAAGCACATTGTACGACAGAGACAGAGAAACAGTGTCAGAGTTGAAGATGGAAGGAGAAGCTAAGTGCAGGATACTCACTGACACACTCTATGCAGTCTGACTGAGTTAGAAATATCTTGCAATGAAGAACAGACAGGAATTTAAATCTATCGATGTGCAAAGAAGGTCCGGCTTTGATAACAGCGTAAGGTGGTTCCACAGAAATATTGCCTCATGAGAGCTCAGTACAAATGAACCCCACTTTTCAGATTAGGCATTTTTTTGGGTTGCTTCTAATTCCAGGAGAATACGTATAACTGTACACAGGTCGTAAAATGTTTGCCTAGAAAGTTGTTTGTGGAGGAACAATCGAACTTTGATGGATACAAAATACGTGAACTCTGGCCTGCCTAGCAACCTAGGGTTCTGTTCGGTTGAAGTGAACTCTGTTGCCGTTCGAATGTATATGTGAACGCCAAGTAGGCCTGAGACCGCTCCAGCAGCAGGAAGCAGATGATGGCACAGGGCATTCTGGGTAACTAATGCATAAATCTATCACTAGATGGAGAAATGGTTTGCATTCTTCTGCTGAAGATAATAGAGAAATCCCACAATTAAAATCTGACACCAGACCATTTTTGTTTTCACTTGGTGAAGAAGGAAACTGAGCTCAGTGGCTTGCTCAGAGGTTTTTATGTCGTTTCCTTCAGTCTTGGTGCAGCGCCCCCACAGGCGAGGAGGTGAGCGGGTTTTTCAAAGGGTGTGGTTTGTTTGACTCAATGCAGTATGGACATGAACCACAGCAGCTGAAAACGTAACAAATGTTGCAGTTTTGGTCCCCAATCGAACTGAGGCTACCAGCTGTGAAAACACACTCACTGTATGTCTCCGTTTTTATTACCGGCTGCTGACAAATCCCGTCTTGTGTGTTGCAGAGTGTCCCAACAGGCAGGTTTACAGCAACTGTTCAGCTTCTTGTCCTTTCACATGTGAGGACCTGTGGCCACACACCCAGTGTTTACCTGTACCCTGTACCTCCGGCTGTTCTTGTCCTACTGGACAGGTCTGGACATCCCTTTGTCTCCATGTATTTGTGCATTTTATCCAGCTCCTCTGTCGCTGTCTGTAGCCGTCTCATTGTGTCCTTGCTAGGTGTTGTATGAGGGCTCCTGTGTGCCTCACGCAGACTGTCCCTGCTCGTCACTCTCTTTACCACCTGAATACCAAAGCTGGAACACGAGCGGTGAGGGCTTTACGGAGGTTCTGCTGCAGCCTGGAACAGTTATTCAGCACCGCTGCAACACATGGTAAGAGACAGGGAGAGGTGTTGATTACCATTATGCTAAATTAGGATCTTTTGAGGACATTGGTCCAAAGAAATGAAAATTAGGACACCTTATTAAATATTTAGTTCTTTAAAAGGAAATGTAATGGCTTATGTTTTTATTTTAAAAAGATAGTGATGTAAACTTAAAAAAATAGTTGTTTTACTCATTATTTAAAAAATGACTTAAATGAGTTTTTAAGCTGACGGAAAAGTAAATACAGCCAAATACAGCTGGTTTTGTCCCCTTTAGTTGCTTTAGCTAAAACAGCTGAAATATTTTAGCTCGCTAAAATTAAGCTAGTTTAGCTACAAGTTGCCTTAACTATTTTAGCTAAAATAGCTAAAAAGTGAGTATGTTCCTTTAAAATAAGTGTTTCATTGTTCGAATTTAAAAACAAACATTTGACTCACTTTGTGTGAGTACATAAAGATGACACAGGGATGGTGTACTGAAACACTTATGAGTTGTTAATAATGGCATGGATGTTAATAATAAAAATATTACATAATCTAAAGTCTTGGAAAAATGACAATAAACTTTTTTAACGTCTTTTTAAAATTTTTTTATTTAACCTTTATTTACCCAGATGACTTAAGAAAAATTTTGTGTTTACATTAATAATCTAGTGACCTTGATCTTACATTTTATTTAACATTGTTCTGTCTGTTTTATGTTGTGTAAGAATGAACAGAATCCAGGATTCTGAGGAGCATGGTGTTCTTATGTCGCTTATGAAAATCTCCAAGTTTTGCTTAAACAAATGATGCAGTCCATTCATCCTTTGTCACCATTTTCTTAAAGCACAAACTATTTGCCAAGTTGAATTTTTTGTTTAAGGACCAGGACTGCAGTTACAGCCAATATTTCTTATGATAAATGCCAAAAAAACCCCTCTCGATTAATTTATGAAGATTAAACATGTCTAAGGGATTTACTTAGATAATCTCTAGTCTTTGGCGTGTGGACAGATGCTTTTCATGGTGTTTCTGTGTTCTTTATTTTAAAAAGCAATAATTATTGAGATCTACTCTTCCTGTTGATCGAGTCACTGACGAGTTTCTCCTCCTTCCAGCGTTTGTCGAAGCGGAGCGTTCAGCTGCACCTCAGAGAGCTGCGACGGTGAGCGAAGCTCTTCAACAGCTTCCAGAACCTTTCCACTAATAAAAGCAGTTACCATGTCTGGCTGAACTCTCAGCGCCATGATTGATTAGATATTTTACTGTATGGATAATTGCTACCAGCTGTTAGAACAGTTGGGCACAATAACTGAGCTGCAGCCGTATCAATCACAGCTTATTTGAGCCATTACTGGCGTTTTGGTTTTAGAAAAGGATCGTGACGGCTCTTCTGAATGTTATGAAGTTTTAGGACAGCATAAAACCACAACAACTTTTTACCCATATTTATTTGACGTCCAACAGCTTTTATGTTTAACATGTTGCAGGAAGGTAACTGTTGAGAAAGTGTAATAAAACTAGCTGTGGATCTCGATTAAAATCTTTCCATTTTGTTCCAGCCGGTTTTTATGCAAATCTTATATTGTGACTAACGAACAGAAGGAAACGTAACAATAAAGTCAGAGATGACAAACAGTTGCTGGAGTCGTGCAACATGAAACGGACAGAAAGGATCAAAAATGATTTCTGTTCCTCCACAACACCTGACATTTTCATTGATTTGAGGTCTTACTTCACTGTTTTTCCCAGCTGGTGTTGAAGTTGAAGAATGGCTTTAATTTTAGGCGGCCGCAGATTTTTCAGTGTAATTGTACCGGAGCTTTATTTTTCATGCAAGTTAATTTGCTCAGATGACAGTTTTCATTCGTTTGCTGCAGCGGGCAAATTAAAGTGTGAGTGAAGCAGAGGGAAAAACACGGTCTCCGTTTGTCACGCCGCATAAAGATGTGGTACCGAACAATCACCGTGATGCGTTTCACTTTGCAACAATGCGACTTTACTGGTGGGATTACAATTAAGGAGGAAAAAGGATGAAGATGCAGACAGGATCAGAAGTCTGCAGAGTGATAATGAATTGGTAGAGGGAGAAGAAAGTTTAGAGTGATGGGATGGGGGGTGAGGGGCTCACATCAGCCGAACACCTTGGCTGACTCAGCAGTGTTACATCAGGGAAAAGGGAAGTAGCATAAAGAAAAAGTCGTTATTTATCTCTTTTCATCTCGTTTTCTTTTACAAGGGGCTTAGTGATGTCAATTATTTTAATGGACGTCCTGCTAAATATGCTAATAGCAGAAACAACTCACCATTACAGGAAAAATTTTATCTGCCGTCATCACAGGCTATGCTAACTCAAATTAGCGTTCGTGCCAGACTCTATCTAGAAGAAGCTGTAGCATAGCAGAGATGATCAGCGCATAGAAGAGCAGACCGCTCGTCTATGCGAGTACAGACTGCCCCCTGTACTCTGATTGGTTGTTTCTCATTAGTACTGGGTGAAGGCAGAGGAACTTGATTTTTATTTTCCACAGATTTTCTGTCACATAGCATACTGTCATGTTATGCAGAAAGTTTCAACAAATATGTAGAATTTTTTATCTTTTCTTTATAAATCTTACATGCTGCAGATCTAACTGCTTCATCTTGCATTTAAATATCTGTCAATATATGACCTAAACATACTGCGCGAAGTTGTTCTGACCCGCCTTGCTCTGCCCTTGTCCAGTGGCCTGCCAGTGGTCCAGCTGGTCACCATGGAGTCCGTGCTCGGCCAGCTGTGGTACCGGCCAGCAAAGCTCCACCAGACGGGTTCTGCAGCCCAGCCTGTACGGCGGAGCCCCGTGTGACGGACCGAACATCAGGAGTACGGCCTGCGTAGCTCCTGACTGTGGTGAGTGAACGCTGCGCAGAGGAGTGATGTTCAACAGATGGCCACTCCTGAAGATATTTAAAGGTGTCTGAAGCATAGAGTTAGGAACAACGCCTTACAAAAGCATTCATACTTGTTGAACTTTTCCACATTTTGTCACCACATGCATGATTATGTTTAGTCCCAATTTTATGGAGAGCCAATAAATTGGATGAATAAATATATCTTTAATTATTTTCTAGCAATTCTTTGACTTTATCCACCATCTGTCTGGATGATAATCTCCTGCTTCTATGTTGTTTGCTAATTGTAAAACCTCTCCAAAGTAAATCCTCCATTACAAGTACCGCCAAGATTTTTAAAGAGTCAGGCTAAAGTAGAGGAGTTCAATGGATCAGTTTAAAAATAAAGGGCTAGTTAAGACCAAAGCACCAGACTGAATCTTTCAGTTTTTGGTAGAAGGGGAGAGAGAAACGAAAACAATGATAAATCGTGCAAATGGAAATTATTGAGTTTTAATTTATCGTGTGATTAATTGTTTGTTGCAACAGGCAACCCTGGAAAAAAATCTTGACCTGAGACTTGGTGGAGTTTCATCTTCCAGCAAACATGCAGCTAAACATGCAGACATACTGGCTCAGTCAAAGGCCAGACCGAAATCTAACTCAGGATTTGAAGCAAGGCTTAAAAACTAGGGGTTCCACAAATCTGCCCCAATTTCCTAAATTTTGGGTGATCATGTGAACATGAGCTTATCCATCTCTCCATTTGAGCTATTTAGAAAAAAAAACACAAAGATTTCAGTCTCTCCATGTCCAAAGCCGGCAGAGATGCATCCAGAAGTGGAACAACTGGGGGGATTTACTTCACCTCCCTTATCCTCCCTGTAACCCTGTGCAGCATGTCCCAACGGGGAGCGGTGGAGGCGGAGCCGCCCGGAGGAGGAGGAGGCCCCGCTGTGTGAGAGAAGCTGCCGGGACATTTACTCCGCCCCCCCGGCCAGCTGCAGCCGCTCGGCCGGGGGCTGCGTGTGTCTGGAGGGGCTGTACCGAAACCCGGCGGGCTCCTGCGTCATCCCCGCCCTGTGCCCCTGCCACGACCAGGGCATCCTGCGAGAGGTACACACGCACACACACACATCTGTGCTCACACTGGAGGTTATCAGACACCTGATGGCCAGTGAAGCTGACAGCTTGTTCCCATTGTAACGGTGTGACTGTGCGGTGTGTGCATTTCGTCCGCATCGTGGTGTTTACTCATGAAGAAGAAGAAGAAGAAGAAGAGCCTGTTGGAAGATGAGCGATCAGACTCAGGGGCCACATTACACCACAAGGCCTCTCCGTCCCCACAGCCTCATCCATTATGCAGCGGGGCCCCGTGGAAAGCCCGGCCGCAACCGGGCAAGCCTGCCAGGAATTATTCATGAGGGAAGGGATATTAGAGCGTTGCTGAATTAATCAGACACTGACAAGAGTTCTGCTACCCTCACCTTGATCAGTCTTTCTTCTTTTTTTCCCCTCTCTCTTTTCTCACAGGTCGGTTTTATTTCTCTCTTGGAACAGCTGACTCTTTCACTCTGTGCTTTCTGTCTTTCAGTCTGTTTTCGTGCTTTCTGTCACATAGGGTTGACTCATGTTCTTATGAAGTTTTTTTTTTTTTTTTTAATTTACCACCAAAAACGCCTGCAACATGGTACAGCTCAGTGTGAACAGAAACTTCTAATTAGGTACATTTGGAATAAATAATAATTAAGATTGAAATGAATGGAACTGGCTCTGATTTTGAGAATGTAACTGGTTTGTATTGAAGTGAATTTGATTATTCTGTCAAGACCTGATTAGATTTAACATAATCCATAAAACTGGATCAGTTTGTCATGTTAAAGCTGCAGTATGGAACTTTTATAAACAATATGTTTTTTTTTTTTTTTTTTTTACATATTTGCTAAAACTATCACTATGTGGTGACAGTGTAGCATGAGACACATAATCTGTGAAAAAAAAATCAAGCTCCTTCGCCTCCTCTGTGTGGTCAGACTGCCATCTGCAGAAATACAGAAACAGCCGATCAGAGCCAGGAGGAGGGTCTAAGCGCAGTCAATCATGCTCATGTACGGTCAATGTGCTATTTGGTGGTTTATAACCAGGAGTGGTGCTTTCCTGCAGATGGCAGAAGGAGCGCTGCGAGGAGGCGGAGGAGCTCCATGAATTTTTTTTTTTTTCATCTAACTAGTGGCAGCAGCACATTAGCATGCTGAGTTCTTCATGTTCCGAGTTCATACGCTCCTAAAAACGGCTGTAAACAACACAATGGAGGAGCATTGTTGTGTTTCATGCTGAAGGAGTGTCAGATGAAACAGGAGCTTCCTGCTGAGGCCAATTTCAAGGCATCTAATTGTGAAGTCAAGTTATTTTTATTTGCTATAAAAAGCTGAAGGTAACATAGTTACTTGAGTGTGCTATAAAATAGCAGAAAAATACGTAATAAAAAGAAATTGCTAAAAGTGGTAAAGAACTGTACATAATGGAGCAAATTATGGGTTTGTTTCGTCTTTTCAAAAACATGTCAGGTCAGTACTATTAAATGTCTTACAAAATCCCTCAGGGATCTACTGAACCAAAGCCCTTTGTTATATTTGTTAAGTTGAATAGCACGAGTAAAATGTAGAACTCTCTTTATTTTCATTGACGATGGTTAGAGTAAAAAAAAGTGAGCTCCAGAAAAATAAAAACAGAAAAGCTGCTTTTGGGGATGAAAATGAATATTGTAGGTTCCAATTTCCAATGTGAAACGGCCTTAGAAAAACCTTTTGTCAAGAAAAACAGGACCGCTTCACCGTCTGCGAAACTCAAACGCCTCAACCAGACCGCCACAAAAGACTTCAGGCTCCAATAGATGTTAAGTAGGCCAATGCACAGTATTAGGTTTTGCAAGTTAAGTTCAGGGTCGTGTTTCTGTTATGATTTTCACACAGCAAACACAAGTTTTTTGATAATTAATGACTCCACACAAACATTAACCATGAGTGGCAGAAATGTTGTTTATTTCCTATCTTTAGAAAAATGGCATATAAAAACTTAGATTTTACTAGTGAATGTAGTAATGTGTGTGTTTTTTGCTGTGTGTGCGTGTGTGTGTGAGGCAGGCGGGATCGGAGTGGGAAGAGGGCTGTCTTTCATGCAGCTGTGTGAACGGGAGGACGCTGTGCCAGGCGAGGTGTCCTCCACTTTACTGCAAAGAGGTGAGAGCCAGAAATGAATAAAAGATTCCCGCAACCAGGTAATATGGTGCCAACGCTAATATTGTTTCTGCACAATGTTCACAGTTAGAACCTTAGATTTTCCTTTATATCAGGACCAACTTACACCAAATACAGAGGGGAAGAAAAGTATTTAGTCAGTCAATAATTGTGCAAGTTCTCCCACTTAAAAAGATGAGAGAGGCCTGTAATTATCATCATAGGTAGACCTCAACTATGAGAGACAAAATGAGAAAAAAAAATTCTGAAAATCACATTGTCTGATTTTTAAAGAATTTATTTGCAAATAAGGGTGGAAAATAAGTATTTGGTCACCGACAAACA